>JAAGKR010000854.1:38716-158205 GCA_011419295.1 Clarias macrocephalus | reverse complement strand
TGGAACATTTGGAAATGGCAGCAAATTGAGGAGCCATGTTAAGGAGCAATGGATGGTAAAGGAGGTTATTGTTATGAAAACATTGTACCCTGGGTATTCCCAGTGCATTTTTATATGCACCAATATGCCAATATGGTTGTATTATTACCACCTCTGGATCAATGGTGCCAATCTATCGCAGGGCACACACATACACACACTATGGGCAATTTGGGAAAACCAATTAGCCTATTGTACATGTCTTTGGGAGAAAACCGATGTATCCAGGGGAAACTGACCAAGCTTAGGGAGATCATGCAAACTCCAGCGGGAATCAAACCTGGCAGGGAATAGAACCCAGACCCTAGAGGTGCAAGGCGACAGTGCTAACCGCTAAGCCACCATGCCACCCTGTTCATTTAATTGTTAATGCAAAGATCTAATCAAATCACTCACATGGTAGCAACTCATGACATGTTAAGATGGTCTACTGACGTTCAAACTAGGCATCAGAATGGAAGAAGAACAGTGATTTAAGTGATTTTAAACATCTCATGTTTGTTGGTGCCAGACGGTTGTTGATTACAGATCACCATTTCTGAAACTCCTGATCTACTTGTTCTTTAAAATGATGGATTTGGCTTTGTTCAGACTGGCAGCCCAAATCTGCCACATTGTTGACCTATCTGCATTGGTTGCCGTGGTAACGGCAATGGGTAGCATGAGTACACTGTAGCACGCATGATGTGACATCAAATGCTGGGAATAATTATCAGACTTCATCAGCCCAATCATTTTTCAACCATGGATTCATGTCCAAACTACAGTATGTGATTATGTGGACCTAAACATAAACTTGACATAATGGACAGTTTTGTTTACTGTTTAGACTACATGAATGTAATCTGATTCCAAACTGATTTCAATCTGGATATGTCAAAAATCGGGTTAGGATTGTAGTGTGAACAGGCCTTAAGTGATGCATTTAGGAAATGTTCCTATATTGCGTGACGTAAATAGTGTCAATAATAAGATTATTGAAATTGAACAGGACTAGTATGCTGTTGGACTTTCGGCAAAACTTGGCACAGATTTTATGCCCTTTCTGACACAACTCCCATTTTATCCGGGCTTGGGATTAATCAGCTGGGGTTTTGGCATTGGGTGAGAATTGAACCCGGGCATTCCGCATGGCAGCTGAGAAACCTTCCCATGGGGCAACAATGAACACGACTAGTATATCAATCAGAAATCTGGAAGTTTAGACTTTTTTTAGTATCTGCTTTGAGACTAGGCCTCAGCAAGCACTAACCCTAGCATTATTTTGGAGCCAAATGAGTTATGCTAATTCTTAAAAAGCCTAATTTCTATGAGCACAAACTGTAAACTTTTATGATTAATGATTGTGAATAGGGGTGTGCTCAAAATATCGATTCTTAGATACATACCGATATAATAAAAAAAGATACAGTATCGACATTCTAGCCCTTAGTATTGATACTCTGCCCAGCCATTAGGGGGCGCAGCGGCGCCCGCGAGTTTCAAAAAACTCATGGAAAATGTCGAAGATTTTAGAAGCGCCGTTGTCCCTAAAGGCAGATGTTTGGACACATTTTGGTTTTAAAGCAAAGTAAGGAAACCAAGGGATTGATAAAACAAATGCAATCTGCAAGCATTGCCAGGCTTCTATACGCTACACCTGTAATACAATGTTCAGCACTAATTTGCTCTGGCCCATGTATTTTATTGAAACGTATCGAATCGTGTCACATTGTATCAAATTGTATCGAGACAGCTCTGTATTGAGGTACGTATCGAATCCTGACCTGTGTATCGAGGTATGTATCGTATCGCCAGGTTCTCCAAGGTATACAGCCCTAATTGTGAATAACATACAGTATTCCTATAATTAATAGCAATATTTTAGCAATTTTTTGCAAACATCCTCATGCTGAATGAGAACAGAATATTTATTATTATTAGAGATTCCATGTATATTATTTGACTACAGAGCATTAAAATGTTTGTCTTATGTCTGTTGTGAGAAAATTAATATTTGTCAGGTAGATGCAGAGAAAATTAATCTGCTAATTAATCTCATGCCCACACCGAAAGCTAACCTTCAGTGACCAACAACGAACCTATTTTATAAAAGCTGTTTTTTTTAAATAACACCAGTATACTGATCCCTCCATCCATGTTAGAGAGAAAGAGTAACCAAGGTTGTATGCTCTAGTCCTCAGTGAAGGTTAAACCTGAAACAAGCACGTCATGGTCAGTCACTCTGAATAATGTGGAATGCCGGAGATGCGCCATGACGCCCTGACACCAGTGCTCTCCTGAGTGTTTATTCCTGTGTAATCAGAGAGGCTAATGTCATTATTATTTTGATTGCCATTAATTAGATTATTATGAATGCGTGGTGACAAGCTGTTTGGTCTGATTAGAAACCACTTTCTCATGAAAGGCAGAACTAACATCTCTGAGATCCAAAGCCGGGCCAAAAGTACACAGTTTCCACCGCCTCTCACAGTCACCGCTTGTCTCCCAGCGCTTTTCCGCATTCTCTGCATTAGGATGCAGCTCAGCACACCTCCCTGCTGGAAGGTACTATGTCGTTTTGACCCGTAGCAATCTCCGGTAATTTTGCTGCTCTCTGATCAATGCAATCATTGCTTCTTAAGTAGAGTTTCAAACTAATCCAGTGCAGTAAATGCCAAAGATTAATTTGAGTAATCAAAGGTTTGATTTGGTCATGCTGCAATACAAATCTGTTTCTGTTTTGGATTACACTGAGCGCTAAGGATCTCCCCGCCTGCAGTGCAGAGAGGGGTTTTTTTTGTCCTACACTGATTGATCAGTGCAGTTGACACAGATCTATAAGACAGAGCAACTAGACACAGTGACACTGACACAAAAGAAGATGTGGCCTGCTGTTCCAACACTAATACTCACATAAACATCTGTGAACAGTGTACTGTGTATTCACCCACAAGCTCCCATTTTTTCTTTCTTCTCAGTTTTCTGTTCCTACTCTGTGATGTTCCCATGCATGCATTAAGTGACTTTTTTTTATCATAATGCAAATTACTGGAACATACTGTTTACACATTTTTCTCCCGCTTTTTTTAACTGACAACTGGTGCAAGAGGTAACCAAAGCACAAATTACAGGAAGGATTAGAAACACACACACACACACACACACACACACACACACACACACACACACACACACACACACACAGTTTTAATATACTATACATGCATAAGAATACACCTTAAAACATCCAATAGAAAATATATATCTATATATACACAGTATAGATATATATATATATTGTGTTCAAGTCAAACTGGGACTTTTGATCATGCAGAATAACAGAATACAGTTACAAGAGTAAAAACTGTCTTTATTTCTCTATACAATCACCTGATACACTAATGCATTTATCCTAGCATTTCACTAGTGCTTGGATACCATCAACGTAGAAAGATTTTTAAGTATAGCAAAGCCATGATCAGACGACTTCTATCATGTCTGAAACAATAGCCTCCCAGGAACTCCTTTAAATGGCCCAAACATGTGAAAATGGCTTGGAGCGAGGTGAGGATTGTACGGAGCATGTGGCAATAACTCCCAGCCGAGTTCCTGTAATGTGCAAGTGGTGTTATTGAATGATTGATTGTACAGTCCTCACTGAAAGATTCGTCTCTTCCATAAGTTGGTGTCAAGTTGTAATCACAGAACGTTCACAGGAACGACTGCAGTGGGCTCCGTGCCATCATCGCCTGTTGTTGTTGGTCTTTCAACTACTCCCGGCACGGGAATGCCACAGCTGACCATCCAATCTTGGTATAAGTTTTACACCGGATGCCATTTCTGACACAACCCTCCTATTTTATCCGGGCTTGGGACCGGCACTGCATCCAGTGGCTGGGGTTTGGGCACTGGCAGAGAATCGAACCCAGGCCTTTCGCATGGCAAGCGGAACACTTACTACAGAGCCACCAGTGCCCAAATGACATATTTTTAGAGTGACAATGAAAAAACTTTTACAAGTACATCCTGCTCTGCAAACCAAGGCGGGCTGGGACTGCTACAGGGCCTATCCCAGGAACACTGGTGGTGGTGGTGGTGGATACAGGGCCTATCCCAGGAACACTGGTGGTGGTG
Source organism: Clarias macrocephalus (assembly GCA_011419295.1). NCBI lineage: Eukaryota > Metazoa > Chordata > Actinopteri > Siluriformes > Clariidae > Clarias > Clarias macrocephalus. Next base: position 154,050 of record JAAGKR010000854.1, on the reverse strand, counting down.
GATACAGGGCCTATCCCAGGAACACTGGTGGTGGTGGTGGTGGTGGTGGTGGTGGTGGATACAGGGCCTATCCCAGGAACACTGGTGGTGGTGGATACAGGGCCTATCCCAGGAACACTGGTGGTGGTGGATACAGGGCCTATCCCAGGAACACTGGTGGTGTTGGTGGTGGTGGTGGTGGTGGATACAGGGCCTATCCCAGGAACACTGGTGGTGTTGGTGGTGGTGGTGGTGGTGGATACAGGGCCTATCCCAGGAACACTGGTGGTGGTGGTGGTGGATACAGGGCCTATCCCAGGAACACTGGTGGTGGTGGTGGTGGATACAGGGCCTATCCCAGGAACACTGGTGGTGGTGGTGGTGGTGGTGGTGGATACAGGGCCTATCCCAGGAACACTGAGCTTAAAGCAGACACTCCATTAATAGGACTTAAATCCATTGTACCAGCACACATGTACAGGGAATTTAGAGGTGATGGTTGGAAATGAAAGAAAACTGACAGGGGTACTGAGAGAGCACATGAAACACAGATAGTAACCCGAACAAAGGATCACACCCGAGACCCTCAAATGTGCTCCTTGCTTGTTCTGACACACGTCTTCTTTTAATTAAAATGTAATTTAGCACATTACTAAAACTTGCATTTCCTCTACAGTCTTGAGATTTTCTGACGACTCTGTGGTTGACTGTTTCCTCGATTTCACAGCAGCTTTTAAACAGTTTGTGCCTTCTGCGGAACACGTTCAGTAGGTGGTCCCAAGTGCGTATGGCATAATGAGCTACAGCCTCAGCAAAGTGAATGTTAATGTCAGACATATTGCAAGTGTATTTTACCTCCTCATCAAGTCACATTTTAGATATTTAGCTCCTCTCATTTGCCCCAAGGTCTTTATAGATAAACAAGTTAACAATTTCCACTTGAGCTTGCACGGAATGAATCCCTAATTTTATTTAATTTTTTTAAGATGCTCTCTTTGTGTGCTCTTCCTGTTCATTCTCTAAGCTTATAGGCCACTCGTGACACTGAGTGCTGCTATCACATCATCACATGCTTTTAACACTGTTAGCACCTATCTGTTACTGCACATGCCGAATAGTCTGGTGCATCCGGAGGTGCTGAGGGTTTGAGCCGCATGTCTCTGCAGACTGAGTGCAATAATGAGAAATCTCCCGGGTGCTCTCATGTTTCATCATTAAACTCATTACCATTCAGGCAGAATATCATGTAGCTACTGATTAAGGCTAGAAACGAGAAAATGGGGACTGGCTGAAGTGCTGCAGGTTAATTTTTTTTCCTTCCTTTTTTTGTATAAACAGCGGGTGAACAATACTGTTTTAATCTCTACACTTCTCCTTGAATGTCCTTTGTGCCTCCATGCTTCAGGCCTTGCTGATTAATAGATTAGTGTGTGTGTGAGTGAGTGTGTAGGTATGCGTGTGTGTGCGACGGAGAAGGCAAATAATCACACAGACATGGAGAGGTGTAAGTAGAAGAGAAGAAATGTGGAGCATGGAGAGCCATTACACACAAATTCAGACTTGAGTGTGACAGACACTGTGACCTAGTTCTTCTTAAAAAAAATAATAATAAATGGCTTGAATGGGAGTGAGTGTGTATGTATGTGTTTGCATATGTTGTGTTCGTTTGTGTTCAAATAGAACTAGAACTAGACAGACTTGTTTGCTTGCGGTATGCGTTTAAAAGCATAGTGTGCGTTTAAAAGCGGAGTGTCTGATATCCACTTAATTAGTCACATTTATAAGAATCACATTGCGTCCCTGTGTACAACCCACTGATCATACTAGCAGTCCAAAAAGAATGACGGGAATTAGATAAAAGTTGGCGAAGTGGCAAAAAAATTAAATAAAAATCATGCACCATATGGTTATCACATGCAGGTGTTGTTCTTCTCCAAACTTTCCCACAAAGTTGGAAGAACACGCCGTGTAGGATGTCATATAAAAAATATTAAATAATTCAGTTATTTGTGCCATGTCCCTTTCAGCACAGTGGAAATTATTTTTTCGCATTTCCCAGTTAGGAAGCTGGGGTCAGAGCACAGAGTTAGCCAGGATACAGCGCCCCCTGGAGTAGATAGGGTTAAGGGTCTTGCTCAAGAGCTCAACAGAAGCACCTTGGCGGTGCTGGGGCTTGAACCCCCAACCTTCTGATCAGTAACCCACAGCCTTAACCGTTGGAGCCAACACTGTCCATGCTGTAGCATTCAAGTTCTCTTTACCTGGAACTAAGAGTGGTGGCTCAAATTATTATGGGTGGAGGTTACTGGGTTTCTGATCGTAAGGTCTCAGGCTCGGCGAACGTCAAGGCCCCTCCAGGGGGAGCTGTATCGTGGCTGACCCTCTTCATACAGTAACTGTCTAGACTACAGCTGACAAATTCTTTTCATCTCTTGTTTTAAGACACATCATGGGTAGATTTCATCATTTTCTAATTTACTCTGAATCTACTGTACAAATGTGCAAATGAAGCTAGTCTGAAATCTAATTTAACTGATGCATTATTTAGTATGTGTTTAGTTTGCCAATGCACGCCAGCAATTAACACCGGTACAAGTCATTACAATCCCAAAAGAGACTACAAGCAACAGGAGCAACATCATATTAGTGTGCATCAGCATCGTCAACCACACTCGCCACAAACTTTAACAACCTAATTTCCATGCAACACTTTATTTCCCAACAGCATATAAACTCTACCACATGACCAGTCATATGATTCATTTCTCAAATGGCAATGACGAGACTTATGCAGCACACACATGCAATCACTCACACCCTTTACATAAAATGGACTTTCATTTACTCGATGCAGTGCTCAATGCTAGTGATCTTCTGTAGAAATTATTACGTTCCTTGTTTCAGCTTAGCTTTTATTTAGGTTTGTTTGATAATTGTGTGTACAAATGATTCTTATGTAGCTACTTTTATGCCTTGTCTAATTATTATCAGTAGAAACCAGAAAGACTTTAAGTATTAGAAGAAAGGCTTTTCTTCTAAAGAATTAGAAGAGGGTCAGATGCAGGGGCAGATAGACGAGCATCAAGAATTATTATGCAAGTTATGAAAAGAATGTTTGACGTTGTTGCACCGTTATTACATCAGTGTACACCCCTACTCCATCTCCACCATATGTGCATGCTGCTCAAGATCATTCGACATGTTACACCAGATGTCTTATGCCACTGATCACCTTTAGTCCAATACTGTTTTTGACTGCTCTTTAGTTTCGTTTTGACAGAAGGAAATATTGTAGCTTGGGTCTACTCCATTTTACAAGATATATCGTTAAATAGCTGTTAGACCTTTGAAATCCAGTTCAAATTCATGCACAACAGTACTGCAACAAAAGACTAAAGAATAAAGTACTTCAGTAGCATGATGACAGGAGAGTCTAACCATTTTGTGAAGTCTCATCAGCATATCCCAAAGACTTTCAAAGGGGTTTAGGTCAGGACAAAATGTGTAAAAATGATGCTCCCAGAACCACATTTTCACAAATTAAGCCAGATAAATCTTGCCATTGTTCTCCTGGAATATGACCTTGCCTGTCAGGAAAGGGGGAAAAAAACCAATTGCAGAAAGAAAATCAATTTCAAATTGAGACATATTTTATCGAAACGGTTTCGCACAAGTTTTACAATGTATACTTTCAAAATTTCGAAACACAAACTAAACTGACCAGAAGGTGCATGTCAATACAGTTCAAGAGTCGATGTGTGTGTCTGTTTCAAGAAATTACATTGCATATAGCAAAACTCTGAAATCAGAGCCAGACAGCCCTGCGGGAGCAGTAATCAGGTCAACATGCGTTCTCTCCTCCTCAAGTTTGATGTCAGCAAATAACACTAAGGTTAATTTGATGCACTCGCTTGCAGTACATCTCGCTCTAGTCTGTAAATCTCATGGTCTGTTTGGGTCTGGCGTACTTGCCAGCCACTTCAGTGTCTGTTCTGTGACCTTAGGCCTAAGAAAAAAAAAAGTGAGCGAAAAACAACTATTTATGGCATTTTCTAAACACAAATGAGCAAAGATGTGTGTAAACTCTAGCTCAGAAAAGATGAGTATGTTGTGTGTTCACACGCGTTCACACACGCATGCACAAAATGAAAGTCATGCTTTCTGTAGAGACCAGTCCAGACTATACTGTATATGGGTGTGATGAAACTCCTCATTAGTTACAACAAAAAGACACAAGTGACCAAAAGACAAAAATGGCATATCTAGTGTGTTAGTCAGGGTTTAGGTAAAACTCTGGGCAAATGCAAGAAGGAAAGCAATCATTTGAAAGTTAACATTGAATTTTGTCTAATTAATCACAGTCATAGTCTGCAATTAATCACGATTAATCACAATTTTAAAATACTTGTATTATAAATGTGCAATGTTGGAATAAAGAAATGCATGACAAACTGGTTAGAGGAAACAGGTTATGCAGTTTTATAACATCTCAAACATTAACAGTGAACAAATGTTAAATTTAAAACCTTTCGAATGGTAAACTCCTTGCAGCAGTAAACATATAGTAAGTCTTGGCAGTTCCTATAGTGGTGACCATGCCCATTTTCTCCTTTTTAACTTGACTAGGCAAGCTCATGCTTGGGGAAAATGTCTTTCTTCTGTTTTTAACACGCCCAGAGTGAATGAGTGCAGTTGCCATTAGTCATTGATTAGATGTGCTGTTAGGCCGAGGTAGTGATGGTTACTTACTGATGTCCAGTGGTCTCTAGTAAGTGCAATAAAAGTAGCTTCTGCCAACTGCATGACATCCATAGCCTTTTGTCTTACATTTAATGTATTCTTGCAAAAATAATTCCTCTATAAGGTTGCTCAAACACACAACTTTGGTTTTATTTAAATGTCTATCTAGAAGCTTTTTTTAAAATTATGAAACATGCAGTTCAATAACGTTTTCTCAGTCACCTTATTATCCACGTTAAACGTGCCATTATCACAGCCGGGTAACCGTGTTGTCATTATGGGAAGCCGTTAGGGTCAAACTCTGTCATATGATTAATTTGGGTTAAATCAACAATGAAGTTTTTACTTTATACTGTTTTATATTATTTTACTTTTTAAAATGTACAGTATTAAAGGAACTCAGGGGGGTCTGATGCAACTGATAAAATATTAGTAATTAATATTACTATAATAGTATTGTTATGAATAATTTACAGGTGAATGGTTAATTTAGAGTTTATTGGGAACACTGGGGTGTCAGGTTTGACATGTGTGAGTGGCAAATGGTTCACATGGCTCACAGATTAGGTAGAACACCCCCTGTTTTATGGTTTTGCTTTAGGGCCCTACAGAAGTTAGGACTGACTCTGTCTGAAATATAAAAAATAAAAAAAACAATAAACTTATAAAATATTGTCGATTCCAGATATAAAACCATTAGATTAAAAAAGCTCATGTACACTTTGTACAGTTCAATAAAAGGTTAATATGTAAGAGTTTAAGATTTTTGTTATGATAGCTTTACTCTAAAGACTAGAATACATCATTTCATGGTATTGGTGGAGTGCAATTCAGTGCTTTCATCACCTTCACTATCATTGTCTGCATTATGGAGTCACAAAAATAGTTTTTGGTAAAAATAAATAAATAAATAAGTAGACAACATGCAATAACAGTGGTGTTGCTAATGTCAATGTTGAAATTATATTTTTTCTCCAATCACTGATTTGGTTGAGACAGCCCAAAGCTACCTCAATGGTCATTCTTGCGTCGCTGAGCCAGTGGCTATAGATAACCCTAGCAAGTTGCTCCTTATCCTCACAGTACATCCACACCCTCAAAGCTTTCAGTGAAATTAGGGAAGGTGAAAAGAATGCACCTTGCCTGGCCAGACTATACTGATATTCCAGAATCTCAAGTGATGGTCTATCACACCTTGCAATATGACTGAGCGGAAACCTTTACAGTAATCAGCAGTAATCACATCACCACATTAGGGAAACTGCAACAATCACAAAAACTTTGGATAATGGCCCTGAACTCACTTGTGAATGGGATTTAGGGGAAGCAATCTCTAAGGAATACCATTACAATGTTATGTGGTATCATGCTAGTATTAGACAGTGCAATTTCCTAATAAATGGGAGATGGAGATGTTCCAGATTTGTGGATAATCTCCAAATGTATGGTGCTACATTTTGCTCTATTGGTATGGCTTTTCGCAACAGGGGATTTGTCTCATCTGCGGATGTCACATAGCTTCATCATGAATTTCAACCCACATCATTGAAACTAGCCACTACCTACAGTACCTGTCCAGCTGGTCCACACTAATTTCCACCACAGAGTAGATCATTGACAGACGCAGTCTCTCCACAATAAATTAATCTAAGTTAAATGTGAAATCACTGTATTAATTAACACCTTTGAAAACATTCACAGTCTTAAAAATAGTGTCTATAGTGGCAATTCATGTGTTTCGTATCTAAAAACATTTCAGGAAATAATTGCAGTTAGACATACAGTTTGCTCACCCTAAGGGTTTGCATGTATGCCCTGCAAACAAAACTGAAAATGTATTGTACATTGCTTTCGGTCTTCTCAAATTCCTCCCTTTTTGCATCACTGCCTAGTAACACAGATTTCTTATATGTTGAGGTAAACAGACCAGGTTTTGCAAAAAAAATAAAAATAAAGATTTGTAACAGGAGACCAGCGGATGGAGGACTGAATAATCACACTCGTGTTTGGATCAGCAAAACAAACAAGCAAGTATAGAAACAGCCTAAATGTTAGTGCAAAAATCAAGACATGTTATTTGATTCCTGTATGACTGAATCACAGTTGTTGGTTAGTTGTATTGTTAAAAACGTGAAATATTATGTTCTGCCATAAAGCACTACGCTGATATTTTATTAAATTAATTGCATTGAGTTCCTGTTAGTATGTTAGTATTATAATTGAGTTACTAAAGATTTTTTTTAAGTAAATGGTTCTTGACTTTCTAAAGAAAATCAAAGAACCTCCTCGGCTTCTTATTTATTTATTTATTTATTTATTTATTTATTTATTACATTTTTTAAGACTACACACCCTTTGGGAAATTTCTTTCAGGATCAATTATCTATCTATCTATCTATCTATCCATCCATCCATCCATCCATCCATCCATCTCCAATTGCACTCCTATATTCATCTACACAGCAGCCTTTAAAATTTTTGATTTAATATCTGCTGGGCTAATCGCATCACTAGGCTGCAGCGTTCCAGATCATACACCTCTGTGGTGAATTTAGGAAGGATGTGGAATGATTCCTAATGCACTTTCAAACTCCTGCGTACGATGCCAGAGCACAGCCCATCCCTGCTGATTAATAACCCAGCATGCTTACAATGGTCATTTGTAGCTCTGGCTGTCAGCTAATTGAACTAATTGTCATGAATTTATTTTCATTTTGATGGAAAACCAAGCTCTACACACAGATCACAGATGTTTTAATGAAATATTCGTATTTTATACACTTGTCAGGGTTAACCCCTAGAGGGCGCCTTGTGCCCCAAGACTTTTTTTTGTTTTGGACTCCATGTCCCAGAGTGCACCTCGGTCAGGTGATGGGAGCACTCACCTGAACCAAGGGTGCTAATTAGTTTGGCTATAAGAAGCCAGGATTTGAGTTCATGGGTTGTCTTGCATCTGTGTAGATAAACTATTTTGTTGTCATACTCTCGATTGCTGTTTTCGAAATCAGTTCCTGTTTTCTCCAGTTCATGATTTAGTTTGTTCATGTTGTAGTTAGTTCATGTTTAGAGTTTTTTGTGTTTATTTATGGTTGGCTATCTTTATTGAAAATCTAAGTCTTAACCTCCTTTGATTATGCCTCGCCTGCAACCCCATTTTCATGACACATTTAAAATGTAACGTGTTACATTACTGCATTATCAGGAAAAGCATTTAGATTACAGCAACATGTTATACCCAACTCTGATAATAATATTATGTGATGTATATCTGTTTAGTTTTAATGTCTATATCTGGATTTGATTTTAAACCTGAAATGGGTGTGGCCTAAACTGCATTATAATTTTTTTTTGTTATTTTTAAATGATGCAAATATAATATGGCCCTGGAAATATAAGGGAGAATATATACAGTATACAAAAAAATATAATAAAAAAAGCACGGGCAGAGAATGGCAACACTGTCACAGTCATGGTCTGTGAATTCTGCTTTTGACAGTTTCTCAACCTCAGAACCTCAGCTGCATTATTCAAGTTGATATCTGGTCCTAACTGGAGAAATACCTGTCCATGAAGTAGATTCTACTTTCCAAAATACAGACAAGCTAGTCGTTTAAACCACCACGAACCTGACCAGACAATTTTTAAAGAAAAAAAAAGAACACTATAAATGCATCAAATGTTAATTAATATAATGTTTCCTTGTCCCATGAGCTTCATATACGACCCTTTAAAACTCTAAAAGTAAAAAACTTTTGTCTTTTTCAAGTGATTTTTTTTGGATCCCATGGGATCCCAGTCCTGATGCACACTTTTGAAAATATTTGCTTAAATAAAAACAATTTTTAAAAACTTTTTCTCCTCCTGTGCTCATATACAGTAGATCACACTATACTGTACATACACACACTAATGGTGTTTTAGCCAGCTTACTATGCAAAGGATGAAGTTGTTTTGGCAAAATAATACATTTATTCTCAGATGCACAAGAATTATGAATGGCTTATAATAACATACTGTATTTACTTTCAAACACATTTATTTTGTTACTGAACTTAAGTACATTTTATTTGAGTATTTGAGTAGTTGTACATTGTATTTGAGTAGTATTATTAGTGAGTATCTATCCTTTCTACTTGACTAAATTTATGCATCACATTGCGTTACATAAGCGCCATGGTGTGTAGCATTAGAAGTGCCCCCTGCTGACTATACATAACGGCGCGATTTGCCTTCCCTCCGTGAAAGGCTTAATCATGTAGCAGGTGTTTGCAATCAGAAGCGAAGATGGCTGCAGACCATTTAAACTTTAAATTCCTGGCTGATTATAATTATGTAACAATTTAATTGCAAAGCGTTTAGCAGGGGCAAGCCAGAACACAGACACAGGGAACACCAGGGTAAGGAAAGAAGTGATCTTTTATTTATAAACCACACAGGAAAATACTTTAACGTATGGCTTTTGTTGGTCCCTTTTTGGGGGCTGTTGACACCAGGATGGTCTGCTCTTTATCAGGGTTAACCCCTAGAGGGCACCTTGAGTTGTGAACTTCGTTTCTCAGAGTGCACCTTGGTGAGGTGACAGGACCTATAGTTTTGTTTATGTTTGTTTGTTTGCTTTTTTTCTTTAATTAAACATCTTAATCTTAATAATCTTTTAATCTCTGCAATTATGCCTCGCCTGCAACTACACATTATCACTATCGTGACACTCTTCTGCTTCTGAGCAGTGAACTGAGGCACACCGACCCTTCTGTGCGTGAGGTGGAGCTGACCGTGGTGCTGAATACATGCTAGGTTTTCCTCTGCTTGGTTGAGTGTGAAGGTGGCAGATAGTAAGAGTAATATAAATTATTCAGTGAAACTAATAGGAAAATTATGTATTTCAGAGACTGAAGAATATACCTTTAGATCCCAGAACTTTGACGCAAAAGGCTGACCTAAAAAATCATATCCAAAACGGTGTTGAACTTAAAGAAACCCAGTTTATACTGGAGTTATGTGCATGTGTGTGGGCCCCATAGGCATTAGTAATATCTTTTGGAAAGTTCTCACCAGAAATCTCCAATCATGGCCATCGCCCAGCAGAACTAAATGTGTGTTTGCTCTGGAAAGCACGCGGCAAACACTCTGAGAAGAGCTCCCTGCTGTGTCCCTCACAACTCCTCAGCGTTTTCTAAAAGTTTCACAGCATGAGTGCTGAGTGTATAACATCTATTAACACTTAAGCACCTGCACATTTTGTGCTTTTGGGCTTTGTGTATGTATTTACAAAATGGCTAAAAGAGACAGGGATAAGCAAGCATCAGTCGGAGTAAGGAACACGTATCTGAAGTTTGTATGTCTGATCAAATGACAAAAAGATGCACATTTTAAAAAAGTAAATATTGATGATATTTATATATTCCTTATGCATATCCTGTGTTTATACATAAAGAGCAAGAAGCAGAGTTTTGTTTCTATCCATCAAAAACGTACTTTTGTTTATTTAATCAAATATTTATCAGAACTGCTATAAATAACAAATTTATTATTGACATCACACAAATTTGCTCTCTTTATCCATCATTGCCATTTCAAAAGGTATCTCATGATTAATGTGCTATCTGTACTCTAGTCTCTCTTTTTCTATTCATCATTTCTTTTTTATTTTAATTAATTATGATTTTTAGCATAAAATTTGAGGATGATTTAAAAATGATCTGCACTCCGGTCAAATTAAAACTTCTGTTGGCCACACTGTCTTATCAGCGCTTTCTGTTTAAGGCCACGGTCTCCCCAGTCACTGCTGTGCAGGTGTGAACGTGAAACATCAGTTCATTTGTAACTGCAGTGCGAGCAAAAATGGATGCCCCGCTTGTGATTTGCACGAAGGAAGAGCAGCATGCAGTGAATTATTTATTTTTATTTATTTATTTTTTTTATCTGGGAAGACTTTCTTGAAGACTCTGTGTGCAGTATGGAGAAAGTGTTTTGTCATGAAGAAGTGTGTGCGCACAGATAATCATTTCTGGTGATGGGACGTGGATTCATCACTATAAGTCTGAGAGTAAATGGCAGAGTATGAAATGGAAACATTCTCAATTGCCAACCAAGAAAAAAAAAATTCAACCATCAGCAGGAAAATTCATCAATGCTTACAGTTTTCTGGGATCCTCAAGGGCCAGAAGTATTGGAACGCCATCAGGAAAAAGGTTTAACAATCTACAGTGTTCATTACAGTGAGATGCTTATTGAAGAGCTGAAGGCTAAACTTCAGATTAAAACACAGAGGACCGCTATCCAAGGGCGATGTGATCTTGCATATCCGCACACTTCTGCATCCTTTCTATAGTCCTGATCCATCAGACTCTGACCTGTTTAGTCGCCTTAAATATGAGCCATACAAGGATGGAAAAGACTGAAAACAAAGCAGAATATTATGTCCTGGTTAGGAAAGTGTACATGTTCTCCCTGATGAAGAAAAGCCATGAAAACACAAGGAGAACACAGTAAACCCCATATAGCTACTAACCAGAGCTCAGGATAAACCACCTAAATCCTAGAATGTTGTCTAAGCAGCACTACCTGCTACCTGCTGAACATGCTTATGCAGTAGAAGAGAACTAACCAACCACCCATTCTCTTGTATGTACATCTACATGAGTTAGTACGCATGTTCAGGTGAGTCTCTCAGATGGTCAGTGTAATGAATTCCTTGATAGTGGAAATGCAGGGTCAGTTAGGTTTTTTCTCCTTCTGTTCATATATGGCCAGGGCAATGCTGGGATTCAACCGTCCTGACCTTCCAAAGCCCTTATTTCTTGTTTTGTCAGTTTTTTTTTGGGAGAGATTGTTCTTTTAAAATCACTACTTGTACTTATTGTCCAGCTGTGTATGCTGCACAAATCCTGCTCAGATGGAAATCCATCAGGTTTATTAACTTCTTGTATATTTTATTTCAAAGATTTCCCTTCAATGTTTATGGCTCAGACCACAATCATAGCATACCTACAGCGCCATTTCATCCATGTCTCAGGAGCCAAGGGAAAGGGTTCAAATTGCCCCAGTGAGAAAAGATAGAAGAAAGAGACAGGAGTGTTTTGGCAAGAGTATTTCCCCATGGGCCGTCCACGGCTTTATCGGTTATTATTCATCTCTCTTACTGCTTGCCGTGAGGGTTTTAGGCAGTAAGAGAAGGGCAAAGGAAGAAGATGAAGAAGAGAGGGGCTTATCTTGGCATGGCTGGAAAAGAATCATATCACACCCTTCACCTGTGCACGGCATAGAAGAGAAAAAGGGGCTGTTAATATATGAGGCTTATACGCATACTATAATGCCTGTGTGTGTGTGTGTGTGTGTGTGTGTGTGTGTGTGTGTGTGTGTGTGTGTGTGTGTGTGTGTGTGTGGTAGGGGTGTATTTTGTGAGCACAGCAGATTGATGGTTATGGCAACTCCAAGAGTAGATAGTGGATTTAAAATTGTCTCCATCTATCAGTGTTTTCAGTGAGATGGCAGTTTGTCTCAAAAGCTTTTGTTATTACAGTAGGATCGGAGAAATACAATCAGGGAGAAATCACCTTACATAGTCACCAGTGGTGTCTGACACACACTCTCCAGAGGGCTTGTGGAGCACAATCAATGAGGACTCCATCATTTTCACACACATCATCTTCCCGAGCGTGATCCATTATTGCTTTCGTTCCCAGCTGGTCACAGGTGTCTCTATGTCTTTCCTAGATGGAGGAATTAGTTTCTTCTTTAATTTCCAATTCGACATGAATGTAACATAATATGCACCAAGGAATTACTCAGATAGTCAGTGGAAAACCCTAAATTTGAACTTGCTCAAACGGTGCATTTCTTCCACAATACAAAACAGTCAAGGATTCGGGGTTGACTGTCCAAAGTTCTGTTTCTTCTACTTTTATTTCACATGACACAAAAGACATCTCTCAAACCTCAACGTTTTAATTATTCCTGACATAATTGAAAAATGAAATCAGAAATGCATAATAAAATAATTAAACACCTCTCAAACCCCAAATTGTATTGAACTGGATTGAAGGAAAAATTACAATTCAAAATATTATCATAAAATTCTGTGAACACCATTTATTAAATATACTTGACTATTTTTGCCACTCTTATATATTATTCCTCTCTCAGCAGGGATTTTCAAACGGCATTTAACATTTGGTGTACTAGTGTTAAGGCATCCACATTATGTAGTACACCATATCAATAGTTTTATTTAAATGAAAATTTCAAATGTATTCATGCAACTTTAATTTACACTGTATACAATTATGCTGTTCAGTGAGACATTTTAAATCACAGTATATAAGATTCACATTACTTGATTTTAGTATTTATTTTATAATGCCTTGGCCAGTTAATGCAATTCATCATCTTAATGTTTCCTTTGCTTGATGCAGACCAAGAAATTGACCCTTCTGAAATGTTTTTTGTTGCTGTTGTAGTAGTAGTCACCGTCGTAGTCAACTTCCTCCACAGTGGTATAAGTTCTGATCAGGATTAGACAATAGCCTACATCACTTACACTTATGAACAGATGGATATACTTTGCAAGGATTGGTGAGATTATAGATGGTGAATATCAGTACAGGTTTTCAGTGGTTTTCTTTAGACAGCATAAACCAACGCCAACAAGCACTGACAGTTTGGAAATATATGGTTTTGATTTTTATCTCTCAAGGAGACGAATTTCAGATGAAACTAAGGTATTGCACATCTGTCAGAAATCAATTTATCAGAAGTGCTGTGCTTGAAACCTTGTAAAAGGTGTTAGGAAGCTGAGATATTTCTGAAAGTTGTTGAAAGGCGGCAAAGTTTCCATCTCCGGACAAAAGCATAGTTTTTCACCGGATTTTCTCGGTTTTATAGGAGGGGTTGCTGTATGATTACTGTATGATTGATGTACTTGCAGCCTCATTACATTAGTAATGAGGCAGTAGGTAAACTGACAAGTATACTAATATATATCTTCTTAACTACTGTATAAGATTTTACAACTTGTAGTTGTCATACACCGGTACCATACATATAAAAGACAAGTACCTGAATGGTGTAGGACCTCCTTTTGCGGCCAATACAGCATCAGTTCATCATGGGAATGACATATACAGTCCTGCACAGTGGCTAGAGGGATTTTGAGCCATTTTTCTTGCTTAATAGTACGTGATGCTGGTGGAGGAAAACATTTCCTGACCCGCTCCTCCAAAACTCCCCAAAGTGGCACAACAATAATTAGATCTGGTGACTGTGCAGGCCATGGGAGATGTTCAGCTTCACTTTTATGTTCATCAAACCACTCTGTCACCAGTCTTGCTGTGTGTATTGGTGCATTATCATCCTGATACACTGCACCGCATTCAGGATACAATGTTTCAACCATTGGGTGCATGTGGCTCGGTAGTCCTTGGCAGTGACGCGCTCATCACAAGTATTGGGCCTAGGGAATGGCATGATATTGCAGCCCAAACCATCACTGATCCACTCCCATGCTTCACTCTGGGCATGCAAAAGTCTGGGTGGTACGCTTCTTTGGGGCTTCTCCACACCATAACTCTACCGGATGTGGGAAAGACAGTGAAGGTGGACTCATCACAGAACAATACATGTTTCACATTGTCCACAAGATATTTGCTGCTGGCACCATTGAAACTTATATGTCACCCATGATGATTTGTGCATTGCAATATTTTAAGCAAAACTGTGCTAATACTCTGCTAATTAAACCTTTACACTCTGCTTTTACTGGTGGTATGTGCAATCAATGAAGATTGGACACCAGGCCGGTCAAATTTAGCCATGAAACCTCCAACACTAAATTGGCCAGTGTTTCATTTCATTATCCAGCCCCTGTATTTGAACTAATAGTAAAAAAAAGTAATAGAAAGACCATGGAATTAGAAGGCGTGTCCAAACTTTTGACTGGTAGTGTACAGTATGTTATCTAAAGGTGGATATTATCTACACAGTAAAAGATAGTAGAAAGGAGAACTCCTTGGGAATTGCATTAAAATGACTCAGTGAACCTGTGCTCACTGTAGCCTCAGATGCCTTTAATTGGCTGACAGGAGCGGATGTGGTCTGTTGTGGGCTTATTTTGTTGTGTCAAGGTTTGACATGTTGTGCATTCTGAGTTGATGCTCACTGAGGTTGTAAAGAACAAGTATGAATTACTATAACCTTCCACGCTGGTTTAAGCTGTTTTAAAGTGTTTTTCTTTTTTTTTTTCCCTGAGTCTCAGAATAAATGAGGCATTATTCTGAAAGGCCTAAATTCTAAGAGTCTAGAGGTTGTTCACACCAGAATGATGCTTAACATCACACACAATAAAATGTATATTAAAAAACATCCACTGAGAGGTGTTAATAATACAGTAGCAAGCAAGTGTTTTTAAGAAAAGACAGTAAAGAATCCTCTAGACTTGATAAAAGTGTGTGACCTTTAATATTAAAATAGCATTTTCCTGGAGGTTTGCTTGAAAATGAAAAACAAGTGGTACGTGTTCCACCTATTTCCACCCACTCTTGATCTAATGTAAGCAAAATGATTTATGTTGGTTTGCTGAAACTAAGCTGAAGCATAGCGAATCTTCAGTCTTCAAGTTATGTTGGAGTGTTTCATTGTCGTTTATTTTCAGATTATAACAATAGGTTATATACAGGATGGGTGAAAAGTAACTAGGCATTAAAAATGGTAAAGTACATATTTCTAATATAAATATATTAAAACAAATTGTACATGTGCAAACCTTACAAAATGTTTTTGTAGTAATAGTAGTACAGTAGTAGTTGTTTTAAATGTCCTCCACAGTGGTATCAGTTCTGATCAGGATTAGACAATAGCCTGCATCATTTACACTTATTTTTTTATTTCTATAGCGCTTTTAACAATGGTCATTGTCTCAAAGCAACTTCACAGAAATTAAAAGAAAATGAAAAGAAGACTTATGGAAATGTATATATATGTAAGAAAAATGTGTCTAGATAATGAGATTGTCCCTGATGAGCAAGCCAAGGGTGACGGCGACAGTGGCAAGGAAAAACTCCCTGAGATGGCAATAGGAAGAAACCTTGAGAGGAACCAGACTCAACAGGGAACCCATCCTCATCTGGGTGATAACAGATAACAGAAATTGTATAACATCATGTGTGTTATGCAGATGAAAGTTAGATATAACAGAAGTTATTTTAATTAACACAAAGTCCAGTTCAGTTCAGGGATGAGTCAGTAGGTGCAGAGCGCAGATGGGGGTCTGGATCACTGGGAGCTCAGAAGCAGCATGTGTAGATCCAAACCAATATGAAGAGGAATCCAGCTGGAGCAGGTCCTTCTCTGGATGCCTCAGGATCCTCGCAGGGTTGGCCTCTGTCTACTGAAGCTGGCACAATCTCCAGATGCCTCGGGATGGGTGGAAAAATAAAGAGCAGGTGAAAAGAATTAGCGTGGTTGCCATTCAGGATAGATGTACTGGAGTATGAGGTAAAGAAATTAATTATGTGTGTGCCAGATTAAAGAGATGCGTCTTGAGTCTACTTTTAAATTGGGAAACTGTGTCTGAGCCCCGAACACTGTCAGGAAGGCTATTCCAAAGCTTTGGAGCTAAATATGAAAATGCCCTACCTCCTTTTGTGGATTTTGATATTCTGGGAACTACCAGTAGTCCGGAATTTTCTGATCTTAAGGAACGTGGTGGATTGTACAGTATCAGAAGACAGGTTAGGTATGTGGGAGCTAAACCGTTTAGAGCCTTGTACGTAAGTAATGCTATTTTGTAATTAATTCTAAACTGAACAGGTAGCCAGTGCAGGGATGATAATATTGGGGTTATATGATCATATTTTCTAGATCTAGTGAGAACCCTGGCGACCCTACTTATAAACAGATGGATATACTTTCCAGTATTAATGAGATTATACCGTGGAACCTTGGATTACAAGCATAATTCGTTACAAGAGCGGGCTCATATTCCAAAACACTCATAAACCAAATCAAATTTTCGTATAAGAAATCATGAAAACTCTAATTATTCATTCTACAGCCCAAAACAATAAATAAATAAAGTAAAAAAAAAACAAATTAACCTGCACTTAACATTTAAAACAAAGTTAAATGTTTGTGTGTGTGTCGGTGTGTGTGGGGCACAGTGTCAAATCACACGGGCGCACACATAGGATGGAGAAGGAGATGTTGATTATACCAGTAAGAGACGAGCACTAAGACCCAGCAGGGGAGACGATTACCCACAATTCCGCAGCGCAAGAGAGAGAAAAATCATTGGCTCAGTTGTGATCACTTGACGCTGAAGAGGCACATGAGTGATACATGATCTCGGCACTCGTAAACCAAGACTTTCGCTCGGTTTCCAATTCAAAATTTATCAAAAAAATCTTTGCTCGTCTTGCGGAACACTCGTAAACCGTGTTACTCACAATCCGAGGTTCCACTGTAGATGGTGAATCAAGCACGTTCCTCAAATAGCCAGGGATAGAACGCACAGTCTTCTGGGATAGGAAGTCATTTGGGATATTGCTGAGAACCTCCTGATTCCGTGCCTCCAAGTCCTCCAGGAGTGAGTCTGGTAGAGCATGTGTTGGTAGAGCAAAATAACTGGTTAAACAAACAATTCATAATCTGTTGATAATAACGGGCGTTTGTAAAACTGTTTTATAAGAGCAATATCATACTTGAGGTTGTGCTGTTGTACTGAATATCAGCACAGCTGTGATATTTTTTTGCACTTAGGATGCGCCTTCGTGCCTACAGGCGCAAAACAGTCATGTGACAACACGAGTACAACAGCACTCCATCTCATGTGATTTTGCTTAATTATAACCCATTATTTGGAGGCTGTGATTAATGAAACTAACTAATAATTGATAAATTAGTGAAAATTTCACAATTTTTACACATAAAATTTCCTGTATCATTATTAAACATGAATTCAGCATCTGACCCACTAAGTACTCTGATATGGTGGATTTTGTTCTGTCTGTGCCGGAACTAAAGATCTGCATATTTTGCTTTAAAGATAGTGTGCTGTGCAGTATAGAAAGTCTACAAACCTTACATTTAAAATTCAAGAAACCTTAACTCATGTAATCCATAATCCATTAGCAGTCTGTAGCCATTCACTATGAGTAATCAATATCCCTTACCCTGAGTAATCCGACAAAAGGTGAGCATGTGAACATCTCCATAAACATCATTTCAGTTACTTGCAACCATAGTTTCAATCTTGTCAATGCTTTACCATGTTTATGATTTAGTATGAGTAGTAAATATAGGGACATTCAGTTGTGCACTGGCTAAACCTGTGGTGTATGCCATGTGGGTGTAGCTTGTGCTAAGCATGTAAGCAAAGCACACTGAGCATGCAATAGAGAATAATAGTGTACCCCAAAGAGGCAATGTATTTCTTATTATTGCATATTTTGGATGCCTTCAGCATTGTTTTAGAAAGAAATAAAAACCAGGATAGGCCATGGAATTAGCAGTTTTGCTCAAACTTTTGACTGGTAGTGTGCGTACCAATGCTCTGTGGTGTCTTCTTGACGCGGTTTGCTGTACTGTTAAATCAGATCAACTATCAGTATGTACACTAAAATATATTTGATTACATTGGCGTGGGAGAAATTTTCGCCTTGAAAGTCAATCAGAGAGAGAGAGAGAATCCAACTGTGCAGTTCATCAGCTTAAAACTCATTTCCTCCTCAATTTGGTAACCACGATTACACGTTTCCATACAACAGCCAGCTATTACACAACATACCAACCAGGAGGGTGGAGGTTAACACAAGTGAGACATGTCAAGAAAGCCAACCAAATCTTTTTGAACTACTGAGTGACATGGCAGCATGACGCATTTAGAGACAAGTATTGTCTGCCCTCCTCCGCATAAATCAACCTGCAGATGCCTAGGCTAGGGTAATTCTGATTAACACAGGACAGAGTACAGCAGAGAGTGGCCAGTTTACTGCTTTAGCTTCCAGGCCTGTTTAAATTGTAATTTGCTATCTCTGAATAATAGCACAAATGTTTTTCTATTGCATCGCTTGGGAGCCGTGGAAGAAAAAGCTCTCTTGATAATAGATGCAGAAAATCTGGCTGGGATGTTAGATGCAGCAAAAGCAGTACATTGAAACTGGACATTCTGTGTCTCAAAGCATTTCAGGGTTAGCTGAGTGCGTCAGCCATATCACAAATTCACACGTCAACAGTGGTTAGGAGTTGGTCCAGAAAAGTTGATCTATTATTGAATGTGTTTCACATACAGGATAGAAACAGATGTTTAAGGCAGGAGTCACTGATGCAGGATTTCCTATATCTACATATGCATTTCTACTGCTGTCATTGCGTTGGGTGACACTGAGGCACATCTCTCATATCAGTGTTTTAGATTTTAGTCAAACAGGCTATAGTTCCACCTGTTGCTCATGGTACTGACCAGTCCTCTGTGTCCTCTGCTCAAAAGACCAAATCTGCTACCCCAGAAGATTGGGTCACTGTGGTACAACAGACCACCCACCTTCAAATTATGGGTTTGAGCCCTGTGTGCAATGCCAGCATCCTTCTATTAAATGACTTAGCACAGAAACAAGCAAAAGGAAATACTTTACCAGTTTCCAAAAAAAAAAAAAAACACTTTACATATTACCTTACCACCTTCCATTTTTTAAAAATTTTGTTTCTGGTTTTTTTTTCTTTATTTACATTATGCAATTTGGCAGACAAACATCCTGAGAAATTTACATTAATATCTTATTATGCATCGGAGCAGTTGAGGGTTAAGGGCCTTACTGAAGGCTGCAGTTATGGCTCAATTGGTTAAGGCTGTGGATTACACCTCTATCGATCATGGTTCTGTATGTATATTAGTATAAAGACTAACTTTGTCGATTGTGAATAACAAAGCAATGTCCGGAAATGTTCTGTTCTGAATGTTGGTTACAAAGTCGTATGTGTCCTTTAGGTAGCTATTGTGACGTGTTGAGACTGGATTGAGGAAATGGTCAGTGTACTGGGCTATACTATAGGTCTCACTTCTGCAATCCGACAGGGTTCTAAGGGGATCGTCAATGCCTCGGGATCCTTGTGAATTTTTGGTAGTAAACAAAATTTGCGGTGTCTAGGTGGATTGGAACCCAAGAGGTAATTCATCTGTTTGTGGTTGATGAAGCCTAAATGTTTTAGCTGATGTAAAATGGGTTTTGCCAAAATCTGTGCTTCCTTTTGTAAGGAATGCAGTGCATGGGATATAGTGCTTAGTATTATTCAACTGTCTATGTGCCTCTATGAGATATTGTTGCTTGTCTAAGATCACTATCACAGAGCCCTTGTCAGCTGGTTTAATGACTATGTCTGAATTAGCTTGTAGTTCTGTGAGAGCTGTACGTTCCGCTGGAGTTAAGTTGTCAGATTGTTTATTATGCGCATATGAAGGTCGGTTAGTAATCTGGTTATTGTGGTAAATCAATTGAATTGAATTGTACCTGTCGTTGTGTAGTGGTATTGTACTGAAAATAATCATAGATTTTAAGTTGTCTGTTAAAGGCATGTACGTCTTCCTTCAGTTCCGCCTTGGTTGATGACCCGATGCGGTGTCGGAATGAACCTGGATACATGTAAGATTAAATGTTTTTGAAAGATTAATGATGATGACGTGCCCTCCACAGTTCCTGAAGCTGTACTCTCAAATCAGGTCTTTGTTCTTCATGACTTTTTGTGTAGTAAAATTTGTTTCCGATTTTTGTAAAACTTTAGCCATATGTAGAAAATTAGCCCCTGGAAAGCTATCGTTCATCGGAAAAATGTTTTTTTTTTCTTGATAGATTGGAGTCACCAATGAATACAATAGATTTTTCAACTTTCAAATGTCCAGTCTAGGATTTTTCGAGTAATGTTAGCTTGCCTGATGGGAACCCGATATGTTGGTTCTTTATCAAAAATGGGAGAGGATATCCCTCCCTTAGTGTGTCTCGCAAGGGGAGTCAAAGGGAACGGGGTTAGGGGTAGAGTGGGAAAGGGAAGGTTCAGATTGGGCCTTTTGTCAAGGATTTGATTCTCCTTTCATGACGCCCACACATCACTTCCTTCTCCTCTCCTCCCGTCGTATCCCGGATCAGCTCCCCCTGAGAAGACAAGATGTCAGGCTCCATCAGCACGCTAACATTGCTTTTGAATTTGATTGGATGTGTAGGTGTTGAAGTGTTACTAAAACCCAAATATTTTTTACTAACCTCGGCGGAGGGCTCGTGTATTTGAGCAGTAACCACCTCGGTCTTCCTAAAAGTGTTATTGGGATTACGAGGTGCCATTGCGGGTTTTACCAAAAGCGCCTGTGGAGAACATGTTAATGGGTTCTTGAACCAAGTTTTGTTCCAAGGGAGGTGTCTCGTTGTCGTGGATCGGCAAACATACAGTTGAATTGTTAGATTACTTTTGAATCTGTTCCTTTGCCCCACCTACGGTTTCCAATTTCAATTTCTGTCCAAACCATGTCCACTTAACCGCTATATCCCACTCTGTTTCATCTATTTTATGGATCTTCTGTAGTAACTCCCCTTTAACTGAGGCATAATGATCTTTGCCCTCATCCACTCATCTGTATTTTCCTGTAGTGTGAATTTGAAATAGGACTGCTGTTTCCTTGATGTGTAGTTTGCATGAATTTGAAATAAAACTCTCAATTGCTGATTTAAAAGTAATGTGTTTTATGGTTGTTGTGTGTAATGTCTTTGTTCCACCCCATCATTTTCTAGAGTCCCTAATACAGCAAATCTATTTCTCAACGGAATCATTGTATCCCAGGTAACAAACATCTGAAAAACAATAATTTTTCCACAAAACAGATTCTCTCTTAAAAAAACATAACTTATTTTCAAGTCTTACCCAACTGTAGATCTTGGTGGGGAATCTCAGGGCAAGTTATGCCTGGTCTTTCTCCAGGAGGGCCTGACTAGGCCCGGAGATCCTCTTGTGGTCCTCTCCAATGTAGAAGCATGTTGCTGTTGCCAACTCCACACCAGTTGATAGTTTCTTATGAGAAAATAAATAAAAGGTTGGGGGGGGGGGGGGGGGGTGTTATAGAAAAAGACTGGGAGAGTGTCCTTGAAGCAAATCCATTAGGAGAGGATAAGTCGATTGGTAGAATAGGGTTACCTTCTATTTTACAAAACAAAAAAAAATCAATTTAATAAAATAAAATAAATAAATAAAACAGGATAAAGTAATACACTAAAATGCCAAAAAAAAGGTAGAATTGGATTTAATAAAGTTTTTTTTTTAACTTATCCTTCCATTGTCTAGTTTGCTGTATCCTTCCTGGAGTTTTTCATTTGAATCCTGACTTTTCGCAGTGGTCCTGCTTCTTCTACTGATTGCCCCCATCCAGTCCATAAAAAAAGGTTTTGGTCGAGGTTCACGTTCGTATTTAGGGAGTTTATTCCTTCTAAATGGTGTATGTGTGTCAATCATTAAGTGTGATGTTGCTTGGTTAGGTGGTAGTGGGAGGGTGTGATTTCATGTGTAGTTAGAAGTCTGTTTTCATCCCTCAAATCAAGTTTCTTGAATCTGCTTTTCAGTCACCCCACCGTCAGTGAAAAAATCAGAAAAAATCAGAAAGAACAACTTTTTCTGAAAGAATTATCTGTATATGTTAAATATAATAAAAGTACTTTAAAATTATAAAAAAATGTAAATATATGTAGAAAAATATAAATAAATTTTTAATAAAAGAATAATTAAAAGACCTATAAATGGAAGGAAAATCAAGATGAAGAACAAAAAACTTTATAATAGAAGCAGTCATCCATCTATCCTAAAGTATAAGAAAAGTTGTCAGAGTAACAGGACTCAAAATAAAAAAAAGTACAAGTAAGTGTTTTATACATCTGTTTATTTAGGACCTTAAAATGAAATGAAAGGTCTACACATTTACATTGTTTTTCAATAAAGAGTTGGGTTTAGAAAGGGATTAAGGTTAGCAATAAGGGTCAAGATTAGGGTTAGGATGAGGGTGTGGGGTTAGAATAAGAGATTAAGGTTAAAGGTTCAGGGTTATGGGTAAGGTTTGGGCTTGGGGTTAGGAAAAAGGATAAGGTTAGGGGTAAAGGTTAGAGTTAGGAATGAGGGTTTGGGGTTAGATAAAGAGGTTAAGGTTCAGGGTTATGGGTAAGGGTTGGGTTTGGGGTTAGAAAGGGATTAAGGTTAGCAATAAGGTTAGGTTTTAGAATTTGTGTTTAAAATAAATTCCTTTAAAGGGGTTAATTCTGCTCTGGCTACATCATGACCTCTGGTGTCCCAGAGTTTATATATATATATAAACTTTGAAACTTTGAAAGTGTCCCCAAGTGCAGTCACAAAAACCAATCGCAGGTTAACAGCAGCTCAGATCAGAGAGCAGGTCAATGCCACACAGAGTTCTAGCAGCAGACACGTCTCTAGAACAACTGTTAAGAGGAGACTGTGTGAATCAGGCCTTCATGGTAGAATATCTGCTAGGAAACCACTGCTAAGGACAGGCAACAAGCAGAAGAGACTTGTTTGGGCTAAAGAACACAAGAAAGAACACAAGAAAGAAAACTCTTTGAATGAGGAGGTGTGTCCAAACTTTTGGTCTGTACTATATGGGGAAAAGATTTTAAGTAAGGAGGTAAAAAAATCTAATGGGGGTTAGGATGAAATTGAAATAAAATGAGGTAAGGCTATGGAATAGAGCTAAATGATGGTAAAAATTGAGGTTATGTTAAGGGCTGAAGTTATGATTAAGAAAAGAAGCTGGGATGAAAATTATGGTTGTGGTGAGTTAGGTTTATCAAAAAGAAGGGTTTGGGGGGATTAGGGATGTCAGTTAAGGTTAGGGTTAGAGGTAGGGACTGGGGTAAAAAATATGGTTAAGGTTAGGATCATAGTAGAGCTTAGGATTTTAAAAAATCCTCTATTTATATGAAAATCTAAAATTGTCTAAGAACCAACTAGGATCCATATTGGGGGCTAATCATTAGATTATACCACACATTAAAAAAACATATAAAAAAAATTAGTAAATAAGTTGTGTAAATACATACATACATGCATGCATACATACATACCCCCAGACAAGTCTATATTTCTGTGCATATTTATACACCTACATATATATATACCCATATATATCCAATACCCATACCTATACTCGTATACGTTACCAACATTTTTTAGTAAAATTGGACTAAAATGTAGATCAGATTTTTTGTTTTTAACACTCCTGAACAAGTCTAAAAATTGGGACCGCAAGATAAGTGCTTTCAATAAGTACATTGTTGTATGTGCAAAAAATGAAAATTACTAAAGTGCTAAGTGCTTCAACCAGTTCTTTCTCCACACACACACACAAAACCACACACACACAAATAAGTGAAAAATAAAGTCTTTTGGTACCAACTATGAGTAATTGTTCCACTTTTAATGCATTATATCATCTTTAGTCCAGTCATCTTCAAGTCGATATTTATCATTTAAGTGACCTTGAACTTCACTAGAATTACAAGTGTATCTATGGGTTAAAAATTTGTTAGATAAAATAAAGAAAAAAACAAGGACATTTTTTATAATGATAAAATTCTATAATATTTAATTAAAAAATATTATTTAAAAAAACAATTAGTTTTTTACAATAACATCAATAATCCATATTAAAATAAACACATTTAAATAAGACGCTCATTTAGTCCCACGGGAGCCCACACCTTTAATTTTTGGAACCAATCTATTTCTTTCCTCCTCCTTTGTCCGACCGTCCATATTGGATTTGCTTGTAATCCTGAAATTTGTAGATTTCCTATACTGTGATGTTTAAAAGGTTGTACTAATAGTGTGTCCTTGGTGTTGTTTGAAATGCTGTATATATGTTGTTTCAATCTTGACCTGAGGGAGTTTTTTTGTCTCCCCAACATACCTTTTACCGCATTGCGCACATGTAATCATGTTTTCAGTGTTCAGGTTAAGATGTTGGTCGATTACTATACCAGCAGTTTGTGTCATCCGTTTAAAATAATGGTCCCAGGGAGAAGATTGTTTGCAGACAGCAGAAGTGAATCTGGAATTGCATAAAATATATTTAAGGTTTTTATTCCTTCGATACGCTGAAATAAACGTAATATTTTGCAATTCCTGTATTTTCATTTGGGTATATTTAAAATTCTTCTTAATTTCCCTATTTATATATTGTGATGTGTGAGAATACGTAGTGATTAGCGGGATGACATTCTTAGAATCTGGCAACACG
This sequence comes from Clarias macrocephalus, assembly GCA_011419295.1. Taxonomy (NCBI): domain Eukaryota; kingdom Metazoa; phylum Chordata; class Actinopteri; order Siluriformes; family Clariidae; genus Clarias; species Clarias macrocephalus. The sequence continues at coordinate 129,056 of JAAGKR010000854.1, read as the reverse complement.
GTTTCCGAAGTCCGAGCTTTAATGTGTGAGTGTTGTAGCCTTTATATGTTGGAGGAACCTTTTAGTATAGCCTCTGAATCTAAGCGCTTGAAAAAGGGTATGGGTTGCCTCTTGAAAATCCCTTTCATCTGTACAAATGCGATGAAATCGAATCAATTGCGATTTAATAATCCCTTTGAAATTATGCCTCGGGTGGAAACTCGATTTGTAAAGAAGGGAATGGGTGTCTGTGTCTTTAAAGTGTACCTTTATTTTTAATGTATTAGAGTCTCCTAAAGATTGCCCACGAAATACTGTTGTATCTAGGAAAGTGATTTTATGATGATCTGTGCTATATTTAACTGTTGTGTTTTTATGATGTTGATTAACCAATTCAATCAACTCTTTGAAATGTTCCAAGCTGTGTTGCCAGATTCCAAAAATGTCATCCAGATACCTGTAGTAGGTTGACGGAGTGAATGGACACTTCACAAGAAGAGTTGATTCCCAATCAGCCATATAGATGTTGGCGTAGGCCGAGGCAAATTTTTTGATCATCGCCGTCCCCTGAATCTGCAAAAAGGTCTGGGAGTCAAACTCAAAATCATTACGAGTCAAGCTAATTTCCAGCAATTGTAACAAATATTTGTCTGGTCACGTTGGATTAGGAAATTTTACAAAAATCTCTCTAACCGCTCTCATACCCAGTTCAGTTGATATATTTGTATATAAGCTATTTATGTCAATGGTGAAAAAAAAGGTAGAGTCTGAAATGGTAATGTTCTGTGATTTTGCTATAAATTCATATGTATCTATTGTGTTTTTGTGAAATGGGATTTAAAAAGCTATCGATATATTGTGCTATATGATACGACTCGCTTCCACAGTCTGATACTATGGGGCATCCTCTAGGGATCTCACCGGGCACAGTCCATGTGTCAGCGAGAGTATGAATTTTGGGTAACAGGTAAAACAATCTTGGTCTTGGGAAATCCGGGCCCATAAAATATTGTTTTTGTCGAGCTGTAATTATTTTTTCTGAATGCATATTATCCAAAATGATTTGTATTCTGTGTTTTGTTTCAGTTTGTAAAGAATTTGTCAATGGTATATAGTGATCCTTATTAGTTAGTTGCCTTTGTGCCTCATACACATATTGTGCTTTATCTAATACAACTATCCCCGACCCCTTATCCGCAGGTTTAAAGATAATATCTCGGTTTGATTTTAAAGAATCTATAGCTCTTCTCTGTTCCGGAGATAGATTATCTGCACTTTTTGTATCTATAGTTCTATAATTTCTTTGGATAAGGTTCCTAATGTGTTTTTGGCATGATTCAAATGTCCATTCCCAATTTGATTTATTGATGAACGGAATAATCACAGTGTCTACATCGTAATTGAAATGATCTAAAATCTTTAATTTTCTATTGAAAGCCCGGATGTCCTCGCTGAAAACCCCAGGGTCCGCCCCGCCCGGTGTAGGAATAAATGTGAGGTCTTTCTCCAATAGACTCCACTCTGCCTGGGACAAATAAAAACGTTTTGGATAAATTAAAAATGTTGGAGTGATAGTCAACAGTGCACGTCTCCTCCCTCAATAGCTTAACTGGTCACACCAACTGTCAAACATACGCGGGACAGTACCTGATGACCAGTAGATCCCGTCCTTTTCCACTTGGAATAGAAGTTTGTTCAACTCCAAAAGTGGGCTCCCGTGGGACTCAATGTATCTATTGACAACCTCCAGATTCCGCTGCTCCTGTGGACACAACACATCTGAAAACTGAATGATAGGTGTGTATATAGTCGCATGTGGAAAAGCCTCCCGAGCTGCTCTCCAGAGGCATTGTAGCTGCTTGATAGCCATCTTATGCGGGTGTTGTGTTCTATTATAACTGATAAAATTACTTTGGGTGTGGATGTAGTTTTTGTAAAACTTTTGAAATATGTAAAAAATTGGCTCCTGGAAAACTATCTATCTGTATGTTTTTTTTAGGGTTAGAATAAGAGGTTAAGGTTCAAGGTTCAGGGTTATGGGTAACGTTTGGGCTTGGGATTAGAAAAAGGTTAAGGTTAGGGGTAAAGGTTAGGGTTAGGAATGAGGGTTTGGGGTTAGAAAAAGAGGTTAAGTTTCAGTGTTCAGGATTATGGGTAAGGGTTGGGCTTGGGGTTAGAAAGGGATTAAGGTTAGCAATAAGGGTTAGGATGAGGATGTGGGGTTAGAATACGAGGTTAAGGTTCAAGGTTCTAGATGGGTAAGTGTTGGGTTTGGGGTTAGAAAAAGGTTAAGGTTAGGGGTAAAGTTTAGGTATGAGGGTTTGGGGTTAGAAAAAGATTCAGGGTTCAGGGTTAAGTTTAGTCCCAGCGCCACCTAGCTTCCACCGTTGAGCTCTTAAGCAAAGCCCTTAACCCTATGTGTTTCAAGGGTGCAGTATTCTAGCCCACACTGCACTCTGACCTCCCCTCTTCTTAACAGAATTAAATGTGCTGTAAGGCAGTGGTCCTCAACCACCTGGCCATGGATGATTTGGTACCGGGCCACACAGAAAGAATGAAACATATATATTTGATTTTATTTCCATTTTACTGACTATCGGTGTCTGCAAAGTGTGATCAGATCATCTCCCACTCACTTCCTTCTGCACATTGCAACATTTAATTCTCATGCTACAAGTCTGTATAATATCTGCAGCATTAAAAGTGTGTTTGAAGCAACTTTGCTGATGTTCTGGGTTAAAATCAAGGTGAAATACGCTGAAGTCACCACAAAAGGTCCTAGATGGGAACGTCTCGTTACATGGAAACAAGCTCCTGGTTCACTAATTTTGAGTTATGCTGTTGGACTTTTTATGCACATTATTATGCTTTTGTTATGAGCGTGTGATGGCCGGAAAAAAAAAAAGTCTTACATAAAATTTGTCCATGGTGCAAAAAAAGGTTGGAGACCATCGCTTTAAGGTGCATGTGACAAACAATTGAATTATAATTATAAGGACCCAAGAATGCCTAATTAAATATGGGACTTTCCGAACCATATTCCATCGTAATAGCTACTGAGCAACCCTTGCACCTTTTAGCTTAGTTTGTCAGTTTTGGTACTTGTGTTATATCAACAACATGCTATTATGGTATACAATATTATTTTTTACAATTCCATTAAAAACGATTCCATTAAAAACTAAAAAAAAATATGGAAGAATAGTGCACACCAGTTCTCTATACGTACTGGCCAGCTTGACATGCTTGCCGAACTGGGATAAAGAGACAAACCCACACGCATGCATGCACACACACACACACACACACACACACACAGAGCATGCATGATGAATCTGAATGTTCCTTCTGTTTCACAGAAAAAGAGGTATATAAGCACCAATCCTTTCTCATAACCTAACCCTAAATTCATTTTTTTTTTATATTGATGTTATATACTCAAAATTCAAAAAAGGAAAAAACACAAAACTCATTTGCCTTTTGAATAAGTCATTTCTGCAACACACTAAACACATTTTACTTGAATTTACTCTCATTAAAGTGTTCTACCTCTAAGCACCCAATTTAAGATGAACTCTTTTTGTAATAAAGATTTTTCTCATCATTTCTTGGATAGAAAAAAGGAATTGCATGTTTGCTGGGGAAATGTTCATCTCATTGCTTTTTGTCTTATCCAGCTGTATTGGTCACCTTTTTTCTTGCGAGATAATATTATAATGCTCAGTGATTGGTTATATGAAAGTTATATATAGTTCAAGCCTACAATTCAACATGATATCTAAATCGTAAGCTGTTTGCGATCAAGTACAATAGCATGTGCTGCTATATTTGTGTGTTTCTTTTTAGATCACTCCATATGGTGTTAGTCCTCAGGTGGAGCAAATCAGTTTCTAACTCCATGTTGTGAGTATGAGCAAGGAGAGCAGACGGAATTATAACTGTAAACTTTTAAAATGGACAAGAGACATACGGCTGTTCAGACAGACGCTCCAGAAACACCGTCAGGCTTCCTCATAAACCGGAGTGAAAGAAGTAGGTCAGAAGCTATCTAGATCTAGAAATAGTTAAGAGACAGAGAAACAGACTGGAAGAGGAGAAGAACAGAGGACACATCAGGAGACTTTTGAAAGACGTACTTGAAGTGTCGGAGATGTCTTCGAGATGCATTTGATCTCTTTGCTATTTCATGCCACTGTCTAGTTAATCTCTATTTCCATCCTTTCCTTGAGTGACTAAGGTGTGATGCTATGTGACAAGAAGTGCCGTGGACAAGTGGCACTTGAAAGAATGCTGAGAGACAGTGACTGACAGCAGCCTCTTCTAAATTACATACACATCGCACGCTGTTATTTATCCGTGATGCCTGGCAGCACTGTTCCGCTTCCTCTCTCTGTCACGTCATGTGACTTTACACCGTACTACACTTCTACGGACACACCCCTTAATGTACACCTCTCATCCACATACATAAACTGAGCACTTAAAATAGGGATGATCTTTGAGACAGCATATGTGATGGAGCTGTCTACGTGTAGCGGCGGCTGCAATCTATAACCGGCTGCGCTCTATTTAACAATCTCATTCGGTTATTTCACCTCTTAAATCAACATGACCTGTCGCTTAAAGGAGATGTTGCGTCACCGATGAGCCGCAACCACAAAGCAGAACTCATTCTCTTGACTGTCTTCCTTTGAGGTGCTGATCTCATCAAGATTAATGCAACCCAAGCATTGACAGAGTAAAGAAAATGTGTGGGAATCGTGTGTGATGGGCATGAAATGGGTTATTGGATGAATTAGTGGAAACAGCATGCTTTGCTCTTCTAAATGAGTTTCTGAATCAGTTATTGAGGATGCAGGATGACTCACTGTCTCAGATAAGGGAATGGAGCTTGGATGTGATGAGAGATGAGATATTCGCGTAGTCAGCTGTTCTCAGGGTCAACCGCTTCTTTACTATTGCATGTAATTTAAGTGAGGTTCACTCACCTCCTTGAACAAACCACCCATTATACAATACCGTATTTATAAAATATCTCTGAAGAAGATTTTTTATATATATATATAGAGTGCATCTTTCACTGAACAAATAAAAGCAATTTGTATCTCGGTATGTCTACACTCAGGATGTCTGGTGGGTGTGATCCTGAGAGCACCCTCACAAAATACACACACACAGATGTAATAGTCTAGGGAGCAAGAAACAAGAAACTGCATAAAGTCAACCACAAGGTGTTATTTTGTACTACTTTATCAGTAGTTTTTTGTTTTTTGTACTACTGTATCAGTAAGAAAAAGATGTTGGAGAGGATACGGGAATGGAATTATTTCTGGAGTTGTTGGTCTTTTTGTTATGAATTTATTACTTAAAAATTACTTGAGGATACTTGTGTAATTCACTTGAAGATAACAAAAAATATATTTTCTAATCATGTTCTTTCTGTTCTGTTTTTTTTTTTTTTTTTTTGGTGATACAGCTGACTCAAGCGCAGCCCTGTCGCGCCCACAGCGCCCGCTCTCGGCCCGGGCGGCTCACCATGGCCCCGCTATGAAGGGCTACCAGGTGAGCCGCAGCCTGTCGCAACACTCGTCCGGGCCATGCCATTGCACACCTGAGGATTTCGAAGCCACGCGTGAATACTTACGCCATGCAGACCATCAATACTACCCACCTGGTGGACCACCTGAGCCTTTGGCATTGCCCCCTTCTGGTGGAGGAACTTTCCCACGCTCTCATTCCACTCAGCAGCAGCCGTATGACTCATGTGAAGAATGCTTGTCTTCAGCTGGGCATGGACACGGGCATGGACATGGACATGGGCACGGGCATCCAAAGATGCACCGCATTCCTCCTAACCTGCTTGATCAGTTTGAGAAACAACTACCATTGCATCCAGATGGCTTCCATACTTTACAGTACCAACGCTCAGCCAGTGGGGAGCAGCGCAGTGAGAGTCCTAGCCGCATCCGTCACCTGGTGAACTCTGTTCAACGCTTATTCGCCAAATCGCATTCACTCGAGGCACCATCCAAGCGTGAGTTTAATGGATGCAGAGATCGTGACCGAGAGCGAAGTCAGCGAGGTCCTGGCGAAGATGGCACAGGACACCACCACCCAGGTACACATCAGTCACGTTCGACCCGTCGCAACAAGAGTCGGGAACGCAGCAAGAGTGGAGACTCGCGCCATGATTCCCGACACTCCTCACGCCACCGTAGCAAGACAGCTGGTTGGTGGAGCTCTGATGACAACCTGGATAGTGACAGTAGCTTCCTGGTGGGTGGAGGCAGAGGAGCAGGAAGGGCATACCCACCAGGTCACGAGACCCTGGACTCAGCCATCCAGGAGCTAACCTTGAAAAAGGTGAAAGGTCCTGCTCCTGGGGAGTGTCTAGCATGCAGTACCATGGCCAGGGTAGGAGATAGTGGGCATTCTCTTAAGAGGGGTACCTGGTCAGCCATGACAGTCAACCAAGCCAGAGAAGCATATCCTGCCTCTCGAGGAGCAGGAGCAGGTTACGATAAAGCCCTGGTGCCTCTGGATGCCAAGTTGAAGGAGCGTAATCTCCATTACCTACAGGTACGTTTGTGTGTATATTGAGGAATGAGATACTTTTACAGTCTTTTTAAGCAAGATACTTATGACACTCATAAGCTGTATGCTTTCAACTAGTGTTTATATTCAATTTGGCTACCACTGAGCACTCAGCAGTAAAACCTTATGTGCATCACAGTTCAGCTCCTTGACAAAAAGGAGTACTGATTACACTGGCACAGTCGTGCACTGAGGTGTTAGAAAATTCGGTTAGCTATCTTATGCAAAGATTTGGTGTATTCTATTGTATTGTATCATTTCAAGGCAAGGATTTGATTCGATATGCCTGGAAAATTAGCAAGAAATTGAAAAGACAGCAAAAGTTTTTTAAATAGGCTATTTGACATAAAATATCATTTATTTGCTTCCTCTTTCTCTGAAATCAGGGGAGACTACAAGAAAATACATACAATAGGCATTGTAGTGAACTAGCATACAAATTGGTGCTAATTCAATTACCTGGACAAACAAGATGATACTTTCTACCTATCCAAGACAGTATTTCTTAGCTAACTGAATCGAAGTTGACGAAATCAGAACGGTAATTGTAAAAATGAGGTTATTATAGTAAAACTATAGTGAAGCAGAAAACAACACACAATTAAGGCCATGTTCAGACTACAGGCAAATCCGATTTGTTTCACAAATTTGATCTTTAGGACCGACTGTCCACAATGTTTTTTTTTTTTTTTAAAGCGATCAGATCGGATTTGACTCTGTCCAGATTGGCAGTCCATATCTGACACATTATCGACCTACAGTATCTGCATTGGTTGCTATGGTAACGATGCCGGAGGCATGCAGGCAACATGGTGTTTCTTCATATATTGCCTATTGTCTGTACATTCCCTGTAGCTTTGCCTGTACTGATGCCCTCCCCACAACGTGCTGTCAGACAGTTCACTCCGTCCTCTGTCCAGAGACTATTATTCTTCATTTCCATACTGCAGTAAAGCTAGCTGCTCTGAAAACAACTGTTACTTTTACTGCTAAGTATGTATAAGCCGCACCTTTGAATCTTCTGTGTAGGTATAGTGGCAAATTTTTTTTTTTTAAAAGCGCCTCTTTGACTTAACATTCTACAAAATTCTAATTATTTATTTGAACTCCATGTCTTCCATCATCTCCAGCTCCATTTTTCAGGCATGGATCTAAATAGACAGTGGATCTTGATCATAATAGACAGTTTAAAATCGGTTTAAGGGGTGGAGCATTCAGCTGAGACACATCTTTTGGAATCTGATTTAAATCTGATTTCAAACCACCTCTGGATATGGTTCAGATAGAATTTGCAAAAAAAAAAATTTTTTTTTTAGTGCTGATAATCGTACTATAAATTTTATCTAGTTAATCACCATGATAGCCTGTAATTAATTGTAGCCTGTGATTAATCATGATTAATTGAAAATAAAAATCATGATTTTCAAATACTCAGATTTGTTGTATTATAAACATGCAATGTTGGAATAAAAAATGCATAACAAACTGGATAGAGGAAAGAGATTATGCAGTTTTATAATGCCTCAAGAATGAACATTGTTATGATTGTGTAAAGCTGCTTTATGACAATGATAATAGTAAATAAAATATTAAATTAAATTAAATTAAATTAAATTAAATTAAATTAAATTAAATTAAATTGAACATTGAACAACTGTCAAATTAAAAATTAATCTTATTGTGAGCCCTGTCTGTTCCTCCTGTGGTGACCATGTCCGTTATCTCCTTTTCCACTAGTAAACTAGTGGTCTGCAGGAAGTGCAATGAAAGTAGCTTCCTTTATAAACGTAGTAACTTGTGTTACGTAGTAAGTAATTTGGTTTTATCCAAACTTCCATCTAGACGCTTTTTATAATTAAACTTGCAGTTCAGCACACCAGGTGATGTTTCTTATTATCTGTGTTAAACATGCCATATTCACACACAGCCGTGTAACCGTGATGCATTATGGAAAGCCATTAGGGTCAAAATTGGTAACACGTTCAAATTTCTACATTACTCACATGCGTTAACGCATTAATATTGACAGCCCTAGTTTTTTTTTTTTTTTTACTGTTCAGACTACATGAAAACAATCTGATTCCAAACTTATTTTAATCAGGATATGCAAAAAATCTGATTTGTGTTAGCTGTCTGAACAAGACCTTAGTAGCTTCCCAGTTTTTGGTTACGTTTTTTTTTCCTTCTAATTGGGGTTGATTGGAAACACTGTACTTTGGTTAAGGCGTAAACACAAAGAAAAATCGTTTAACTCTGTCTCTTTTCTGTCTCATTTTTTTCGAAAGCTCAAGATTTTATGTTGCATCGTTCCTTGACTACTGTCTTGCAGTGTATAGGCTTATGAACTGATTTCATGAGCTAACGTCAACAGCATGACATGTTGTATGGACAGGACACATTGAAGCTACAGCACCCTTCCGTTTGTATCTTACAGTGACTGACAGGATTGGGAAAATGATGTCAGGAGATAGACACCGCTTTTATAGCCAGGCTGAGTGCGAGTATCTCACCGGGGAGCAGCAACCTCCATGCATTCACAGGGAAAGATCAATGTTATGAGGAAAAACAAAGCTTTCCAAACACTACTGGCAATATACAATAGACAAAACAGATAATTGAGATTGTACTTCACATAAGGTGTAAGCACCCTTATCATGGAAGGCCAAACCAACCAATTATTTTGTATAGTGTGAACAAATCATGGGCTTTGGGTGTACATTATATGCAATTTAAACATTGGGTCAGAATAATAATTTTTAAAAAAAAAATAGGATTTTAAAAAAGTACAGTGCATCAGTGTAGCCTCAGTCAAAGCAGTAAGCCCAGCTCAGCTCCAGCTGTTTGAATATTCATGCTAAAACCAATACATGCAGGCAGACACAGTCACACAGTCGCTCTCATTGACTTGCAGATTCACCTTCCTGATAAAAGGAATTAAGCAATGTTCAGAAACTGTTTATTTGAACTGGACTGACTGACAGTTCTTCACCGTGAAATAAAATTGATGTGCTGATTATATTTATTAGTTATTACTTTGAGGTGTTAAGACTGATGCCTTTATCAGGCCAATATGATAAATTGTCAAACAGCAGAAATATACACAACAAAGGATTTACATGAAACTGTGACTATAGCACATACTGAGATGGAGAGCATGCATTTTAAGCATGCATTTTATTTATTTTTTTGTTTGTTTACTTAATATATAACATGTATGCGCGTAAGTTATAGTACAGCATATTTATGTAACATAGCCTTATCAACATAATACTTATCAATAACATCATACAGATTCAAGACACATGAAGGCGTTTTTACATTGAGCGTACTGGAGTTTTAAAAACAATGCATACATCTTGTCTTGTTTGAGATCTGTTTGTTGATTACAATAATTATACGATAATTCCATAAACAAAATGTGTTGATTAATTTTCTGTAGCATCAAGGATCTAAATATTTACATGTGCATCATAAATTAAATACATATTAACAAATGTGCTCATTCTAATGTTATTTTTTTTCTACACAAGACGTTTATGGCAGATGCTCCATATATTATTTGGTGAATAATAAACTGATGACAAAATTAAATCTTATATTCAATCATATAATTGTTAAATGAAAAATAAAATCACCTCATTAACATTTATCTCAGCATTTTGTAAGAGTCAGTAATTTTTCCCATCATGGGAGTTAGTTCGGGTCATCAGTTATGTTATACTATCTATATTATCAGCACATCATCTATAACATTTATACAAGACCTTCTACAACATTAAATGTAACTATGAAATTATAAAGAATAATGTGTCATTCATTAATAAATACAAATTGCCCCTACAAAAGGTCTCCAGGAATCTAGTTTTAAGCTTAACCTCCATCCCTGAGAGCTAAATATACATTAATTTGTAGTCAGTATATTGTATCTTATGTTTTACCAATTTGCTTTGTAGCTACTGGTATAACGATGTATAAAATGTAAAAATCGAAATGATTTTATATACAGCATTCAGCACTAACCCACTACTGAATTTTCATCCATTCGCAATTATCAAACATGTAATTATCAACAATCTTGAGTTACATAGCTGCGGATTTATAGCTGCCCAATATATAGACGCACTCAAGCAAACACATACAAGCGCACACCCTTTGCACAGACCTGTAGAGAGCAGCATGGATACTCCAAGGGCAGGCTAAATTAGAGGTCTCTGGAAGGTCCCACCCCCTTCCATAACCGCCATTTCCGGTACTGATGCAGGCTGAGTGTTTCTATGGCAACATCAGGTAGTGCTGTATGCACTTCCTCCTTTACCTCTCCAACAGCGAACCACGGCATAACTCTTTTCTTCATGGATAGATATGCATTTAAGGGGAATACACCCATCAACCATAATAATAAAACACCTGCCTTATATTGTGTAGGTCTCCCTTGTGCTGGCAAAATAAACCCATTGAGGCATCGACTCCACTTCTGCTGCAAATTCTACAGGCAGTTTATCACTTCTGTTTTCCAGTATTCAGTATTTTTGGTTACTTAATTTTGTGTTTTTACTTTACTTTAGGTTGCCTGGAACAGCAACTGTTTTGAATAGTAATAAAAATATATATATAAAAAAAAAGTAAATTAAAATTTGGCCCTGACATTTTCATAGATGTAACGGTTTGCCAAGTGGTTCTTAGTAGCAAAAAAAAATTTGTTCATTTACTAGCACTTGTAGTATAAGCATATCATATGTGTTTTGATTGGGAAATATGCATTAATGCTATAAATAATTATAGATTTTCTGTTGTTTTGAAGACATTTTTTCAAGATTGTGTTGTGGTCATTTATGCAATGTTATTATTTAGGCAACATTACCCCAGTGTCATCTTATCAAAGTAATTCTAACTTTCAAAAACAACCTAATATCAACAGTCTTCCAATATCCAGAAAGCAATTATCAATCAATCAATCAATCAATCAATCAATCAATTATTTTAGAGCTACAATGTACAAGTCAAAGGAAACAAATTTAAAGTCTCAAAAGCAGACACAAATATACAGATACTAAATAATAAAAACACTCACTCAACGCCTTTACCACCTTGTCCTGTATTCAGGGTCGGGGGGGCTTGGAGTCTATCCCAGGAGACTTAGGGCACGTGGCAGGGTACATCCTGAACAAGGTGCCATCCATTGCAGGCCAAACACATACACTCACACTCATTTACATACTACGGGCAATTTGGGAATGCTCATTAGCCTAATCTGCATGTCTTTGGCCTGTGGGAGGAAACCGGAGTACTCAGAGGAAAAACCCACCAAAGCAAGGCAACAGAGCTAACCACTATGCCACCGTGCCGCCAGAATAGAAACAGAAGAGGGAAATACAGTTTGTTATTAGCACTGTGTTTGTAGTATTTTTTTTTTCTTTTCTGAGAACATTGTCCTTATACGATCCAAATTAATTGTTAGTTTTATGCATCATTCATTAGACATGACTGTTTGCAACCATAAAGTTGTTGAAAATGGGTAGTTTGGTGTTTCCCTGCTCAGTATGCCAGAGCTTGATTTAGGACAGGATGCAATGGGAAACAACCTCCCTTGGTTTAATGTCATTAGTTTATCACTTTACTTCTCCACAAGAGCTATGTTAGACTATTGACTGATATCAGACCCCAGCTGCTGTTATGTAGGTCAAGCTGCTGAAAATGGAGGACAAAGTCATTGAGCTATTGCCGACACAAGAAGATCGACTGTTTCAGTTTTAAGGATCAGGAGAGCAAGGCCTGTAGAGTGCATTACAACACGGGTTCTCAACCTTTTTTTTTTCTTTTTTTTTTGGCCATTTAAGAGTCCACAGTTCATGTGTTCCATAATTTATAACTTGTGCATTAGAATGTAAGAGGAGCAGTGTTGAAAGTGTTAGCTGAACAATCCTTGTAGCACTAGCTTTAACCTTCTTTCAAGAGAATATATGGTATATATTAAATGGTACAACCAGTATCTATAGTTCCTAATTGAAAGTTTGCACAAGAAAACCTGGCATTTCCACAAGAAAAGCTGGCACACTTGTGAAACTGCTGAAAGCTTGACCAAAGTGATGGCAGATGGTAACAGTTGCTAGGCAGTGAAGAGCGAGCCAAGAAAATACAGCAGCCTCTTTAATTACATTAGTAGGCTGGCTAACCACCCAACTAGTCTTTATTGAGGGGAGGAAAAAAAAAATCCTAACCCAGTTTGACTGATGTTACGTCTAGTCAGTAACCATTCACTCATTGTCTATAATGCTTTGTCCTGTATACAGGGTCACGGGGGGCCTGGAGCCTATCCCAAGTGACTTAGGGCACAAGGTGGGGTACATCCTGGTTAGGGTACCAATCCTTTAGAGCAGACAAACACTCGCACTTATTCACACACTACAGGCAATTTGGGGAAAGCCAATTAGCCTAATCTGCATGTCTTTGGACTATGGGAGGAAACCTAAGTACCCGGAGGAAACCCACCAAGCATGGGGCATAGTGAACAAATGTAAGTATATATTTATTGATGGAGACTTCAAAGCACTTATCCAAGTTAGTTTTGGATAAGGGCAATCTGAAAAAAATGCTGTAAATGTAAATAAATAGATTTATCACACAGAAATAGTTTTTTTGAGCCAAAGCTTCACTCTTAATAGCTATTTGAATGTATGAATCGACACCCTAGCTGTGTACATTATTATCTTCATTACTAATTCTTCTTTTTTTATTTAAACTATTCCAAAATGCAGATTCAGAGGTTAAAAACTGTTTAAATATAATCTCACATTATAAAAGCAAGATCCAAGAGTCAGCAGTATGTCCTGTGCGAGGGCTAACTCAGCTCTTCTGGGACTCTGAAAGAGAGAGAGAGAGAGAGAGAGAGAGAGAGAGAGAGAGAGAGAGAGGCACCTTCACAAGTTGGGGCTCCGACTGAGTAGGGGCAATTTTCCAAGACAGAGAGCACAAGAAGTGAAAGGCAGCAAGCTGATGAGAATGAATTCACAGAAGCTGTGGGCAAATATAAGAATAATGGACAAGATGGAGCAGGTACGATGAAGAAATAGAGTTGTGGTAAAATGTGGGTGAGTGTGCGGGGTGTGTCAGTGAGAATTCTGTTTCAGAATTTCAGAAAGACGATCTAAAAGAGTTTATTGATATAGTTAACTCTTGTTGGTTACTTTGCTCTTTCCTTAACGGAAAAAAATATATGCTTAGACAAAGGGAGAAGGCGAAAAGGCTGACAGAAAGAGATGGAATGCTGGGGTCTTTTATAGGTTTTATGCACTGGAAGGCAGAATAAGGGGTTGGAACATAGAGATCAAATTGAATCACCTCTTGAAAGCAGTGACCTTTTAGTAACCCATGACTAGGCATTCAGAATACTAGCATATATGAATGTGTACGTGAGTCAGTTTTGTCTTGTGTCTAATGGAAGTCAAAGAAGGAATGATACACTTTCTTTGAACCCTATATTGGGGAAAAACAGGTCATGATCTAGCATCAAAATGATTCGTCGTGATGTTCTACTTTTTGTTGTTGGTTGACAACCTAGGGTAAAATCTACTCCAAAGATTTCCCATAAACAGCTTATGCCCAAGGTGGTGGATAGTGGTGGCGGTTTAGTGGTCGCCTTGCGTCTTTAGGGTCTGGGTTCGATTTCCGGCCAGGCTCGATTCCTGTCTCTGTGTGCATGGAGTTTGCATGTTCTCCCCGTGCTTGATGGGTTTCCTCCGGGTACTCCGGTTTCCTCCCACAGTCCAAAGACATGTAGGTTAGGCTAATTGGCGTTCCCAAATTGCCCGTAGTGTGTGTATGTGTATGCGTGCCCTGTGAGGGATTGGCACCCTGTCCAGGGTGTACCCTGCCTTGTGCCCCAGGTCTCCTGGGATAGGCTCCAGGTCCCCCGCATCTGAATACACGATTAAGTGATATAGACAATGAGTGAATGAGTGAGCTTATGCCCAAGTCACCAAGTCTGCTACAATGGATAGTCTCATCTGGACTGGTACCTAAGACTAACTGCTGTAGTTCTGAAGACATTCTTTTTCCATGTTTGTGTGTTTATGACAGGTTCCCTCTGATGATTGGGGTGGAGGGGGAGTGTCAGAAAGTGGAGGAGAAATACCATGCAGACGCATGCGCAGTGGCAGCTACATCAAGGCCATGGGTGATGATGACAGTGCAGATTCAGACACCAGCCCCAAAACCTCACCAAAACGCACACTCATTGCTCAGAGAGAGGCTTTCCGACGTTCCATTAGCATGGACCAACGCTCTTCCACAGCCAAGTGAGTTACTTTCCATAATTCCTTTGCAAATTTACATAATAACACCTACTCATTAATGCAATCATCTAATCTGCCATTGGTGTGGCAGCAGTTCAGGTCAAATGTCATGAAGATCCTGAGCCAGCAGCTTCTGCCACTGTTCACATCAAATATCACAATATGGAAAAAATCTGATCTTGGTGATTTTGACCGTGACATTATTCCTGCTGCAAGATGGGCTGGTCTGAGTATTTCTGCTGATCTCCTGAGATTTTCTCACACAACAGAGAGATTCTCTAGAGAGTTTCAGAATCGTTCAATAAAAAGAAAGTATCCAGTGAGCAGTAGTTCTGCACACAGAACCATATTGTTGATGAGAGAAGGTAATGGAGATTTGAGAGAGAAAAGTATTTTCTTTTCTACAATTAACCTTGCTCAGATTTCTTTAATAGATATAGTACAGTATATTGTGCTGTCCCATTGCATTTTCTCTATTGTGATGAACTCATCATTTTTGGGGCACTGAATTTGTATTACTCATGAATATATCCTCATTAGCTTCCAGAATTTAGAGTATATCTTTCCTTTGTCTTTTCTAAGACTTGTTGCTCAAGATACCCCTGAGAGTATGAACTGTTGGTCTCTGAATTTTAGTCACCACCGGTTAATTAAACACATATTTCAATCGGAAATGCATTATGCTTTGTTATTAAGTATTATTAATAAATTATAACAATAAATAATTATTATAAATTGCAAATAATTTTTAAATACTATATATCTTTCCAAATTAAATAAGTTATCCTCTTCATGTGTGACAATTAAAGACAATGTGAAAACGTTTTCACATTGTCTTTAAATGCATTTGGATATCGTTTTCACATTGTCTTTCATTGTCACCCATGAAGAGGATAACTTATTTAATTTGGAAAGATATATGGTATTTAAAAAAAATTTGCAATTTATTATTATAATTTATTAATAATACTTAATAACCATTTTGGTTCGAACAGTATAGTAAATGTTAAAATATGTGTAAATTATACTACTTCAAACAAGTTCAATGATTTTTAAAGCTTTAAATCAATATATCACTCAACAGTTTAATAAAAACTTAATATTGGATCCCAATATATTTAACAATCCTAGGTGTAAACTTGTACTAGGTACACTTTAATTCTGAAAGAAACACACAGTAAAAGACAAACACAAAGCACAATATATACAGTCCAGTAAGGAATACAAATTTGTGTGTTAGTGAAACAAAGCCACAAGTTCACAAGATTTATGTTTCTAATACTGGATTAAACACTGTATAAAATAATTCCACTTATTGGATAAGCCATTTAGCCAAATGGTGAAATATAGTGAACTTTGGTCACTGAAGTTTTGATAAAATTCATTGTGTCTTCTTCTACCCAAGCATACTGATTACACAATTCAGTAAGCCAATATTTTATTACAAACTGTCGATGTCGGGTGGACCCGAGAGCAGTCATTCAGCCAGGGATCAATTCAATAATTTTATATGGTGAATAAGTGTGTGTAACCTAGAGAGGAGAGAAAGATCCAGATAAACAGAAAGATGTCAATGTCACTGTAATGTTGTCCTTTGGGAAAGGAGGCGATACCTTAATCACTTGATGCAGGTATAGGAGATGCAGTGAGCTGGTGAATGTTTTTGAGCAAAGTTGCTTAATTCATGAAGCAAGGCAATGATCAAATCCAAAAACAGAGCCACGTGAACATGGATCTGAAACAATAGGCAAAGACTCATTATCCTTGAATCTAAAGGAAGGGTCAAAGCCAATAAATCTATGAATATATTCAGGTATCTCAAATGATAGGCTTATACTCGTGATTCACAAATAAACAATTTAAAGTGTCAAAGCCAGAAAATGTGAGAATATATCCAGGTGAAAATAAGTCCAAAACACGAAGCAAATGTCAATCCGTGAAAGCAGGCAGGTTCAGGTACAGTGATATTCATTAAACAAGGTATTGATAGGTGTAACTTGGCTTGAGACACCCGAGAGAGGTACTCTGTCAATGAGTGAAGTTTTTGGCATTCTTTTAAAGCTGATTGAGGAAGTAGCTGAAAGGTTTCAGGTGCTCCAGGGAGGATGTGCGTATTAGCCAAACAAAACCCTGGAATAGAATCTGGAGTGAGACGGATAAAATGAGAGCAAGGAAGTGGATTTGTCCACCCAATCATGCTGATCTGTGACAGAAGCACCCACTCCACCCTATTCCCCATGGATGCCGCCGGCATCCTAGCTGGTGTATTAACATCTATGAAAGTCAGCGATAAGAGAAGGATCTAAAATTAACCTGGCTGGGACCCAACTTCTCTCTTCTGGGCTATACCCTTCCCAGTCCACAAGATACTGCAAGAGAAAACTTAACCTCTGTCAATGAGCTGAGGATGAGGAGGGGGTTAGGTGGGTGGGAATAAACGGCTAGAAACAAGAAGTTTGATCTGGGAGACATGAAAAGTAGTATAGATTAGATAAAAAAGCATCACTCTTTAACCAACACAGTATGCAGGGGTGCCGAGCAGCATCGATCCACATGTTGTCAAAGGCAGTGATAAAGCCCGAACCTGGTCTCTGAATTTAATCTGAGCTGTGCCCCAATCTAATACTTGGGGTCGGACAACGAGAAAGATGAAGAGTCGATTAGGTGGAATGTTAGTAGACCCTGGTTCCTGCTCTTTTGCCCATTTTACCAATGCTTACACCATCAATAAAACAGCGTGAAGGTAGGGTTGTCTTGACTAGGATCATGGACAGGAGAGAATTATGAGAGTGAGAGAGCATTTGGTTTGGAATTTTTAGACACAGCGTGTTAATATAGTGTGAAATTAAACCTTAAAAAATAAGTGATCACCTGGCTTGTTGGGATATGTTTTTTATTTTTTGGGGGGGGGGATTCTAGGTTCTTTTGACCAATCCAGATTAAGACTGGGATTACGATCTCCTTGAGCCATTGTCTCATGTGATGTCATTGAGGCCATAATACTCTATACAACCTGCCCCCACATTGAAGGGGGACAAAAAAGAATCTCCGCCACTACAGATACAGTGATGTACTTTAGTATGGACTTCCTCTCTAATGGGTAGAGGGAGCACTTCCCCCTATGGGGAGTCATGCCTGGAAGGAGATTAATTGCAAAACCATAGGGTTTGTGCAGTGGGAGGCAAATGGCACAAAGATTTACTGAATCCCCAGTTGAGATCTAGATAATCCAAGGGGACTCCAGAGAGTCTTCATTGGTGGGGTAGGAAGTTGGATGTGAGGAAGAGTGAAGACATGCAGGAGGGACAATATCCCAGAATAGTGTTATTAGACCAGTTTAAATGAGGATTATGTCATATTAAACAGAGGAGACCTAGAACCACTTGGGTATGAGAATTGCCCATAGACAAAGAATATTGTCTGAGTGACTGACACCACCATGCCTTTCTGTAAGTGATGGAGCATGGGGACTTCAGTCCCAGGTTTAAACTGCCAGGGGGTAACCCAAAGGCTGAAAATTAATTCCCAGGCCAATGTCAGTGGTGGCATAGATAGAGTTTTGGTCTGACTCTGAGAGCATGGATTGCAAGATGTAGCAGGGAGAAGAGAACAATGAGAGAGAAACAAAGAGTCTATCCAAGTAAAGCCCTTCAGTCCCCCTAGTTTCAGCAGAGGGAATTTGATTTTAATGGACAGTTGAGACGAAAGTGTCCTTCTTGACCAGAATAGAAGCAAGTCCTCATTTTGCGTCTGTGCTAACATTCTTCTGGAGTGATCCAGGTTCAATTGACTTGCACTGGCTTGACAGGAGGACTGGCAGGCTATGGAGGAGCAGTTGGTTTGGTTCTGACAATAACTGTTGTGCCTTGTCCTTCTGTCCTTTCAGCCTGATCTGAGAGTCGGCTCTGCTAGTCAGGTCCCTGAGGTTGTTAATGTTGATGGTAATGTCGTTGTTAATAGTAATTCATGGCCCGGAGAGGATATGCTTGTTAGCCGAATGGAAGCCTGGAGAGGAATCTGTAGTGGGATCTATGGCGTAGATGTGTCCAGTAGTTCAGGCTGAGCTATGAAACATTGATTTAGATTGGATATAATGCCAACTCGAGTATGGAAACTGGTTGAGTGGGTGTGTTTGATTTGAATACCTAAATGTATTCATACAGATTAGTTTACTTTGAGTAACAATAATCAAATAGTTAGAGTCCTGTGATTTTTTTTGCAAACTAATGCCATAGATCAAAGAATTTTACCTTTTTGTATTTTGTGTTTACTTTTATGAAATATAGCAGATAGTTTGTTTCTCATTTTTCCCCAGGTACCCATGTAAACAATGTACAGATTCCTATTCGAACAGCCGTACAACACCAAAAGGACATGCACGGTCTCGGAGCTACACACGCTCCTTGACCAGCTCACAGGTAAGACACTCAGCACTGTCCTAGACAGTAATATCGTGCCAATCAAAAGAATAATAAAAGTCTCATTACTGCAGGTTGATTATCTCAATCTGGCTGGGCTTTTACATAACATGCTAATAAAAGAGCTTTAACACAAAGCCTAACCCCCGATTCTCTGATGTCATTTTATTTCCACTTTCAATGTCTATACTCATAGCCATTCATTACGTTTGAAAAGCATGACAAATGACCTCTGCTTCCATGCATCTCTGTCTTCAGGCTACTAGCTGAAAGCAAATAGTCTTTGTTTTTACCCTATAATTTATACAGTCTAAGGCAGTATGATGTTATGGATGTGCATGTAAATATAACCTTTGTGTATGTGTATCGGTAGCTGGGTGAAACACTGAATCGTCAGTTCGAGTCAGTGTGTGAGAGCATGTTTGGAGAGATTGAGTCTCAGGCAGTGGAGGCCTTGGATCTGCCTGGCTGCTTTCGTACACGAAGCCATAGCTACGTGCGCGCCATCCAAGCAGGCTGCTCCCAAGATGATGACTGCCTGTCCGTCTTCTCTATGTCTGGCCCTCAGGGGAGCGTCAAGGGTGGAGCAGGTGAGGGGTGTTTGTATAAGTGCAGGTGTATGTGTGATTGTGTACGTACGGGTGAGAGTCTGGTTAAATAGATAGCTGTGCCTCAGGCTCTCCCTTTCTTTATGCAGTAAAAGGGATTACTCGAGGATCTTAATGAGTTTTTGGATCTGTCATCCAGCAGTGCTGGGGAAACAGCTCAAGGCTTTAGAAGTCCAAAGGAAATTCATTCTCTCTCTCTCTCTCTCTCTCTCTCTCTCTCTCTCTCTCTCTCTCTCTCTCTCTCGCCCTTCCATGGCCTTCTATGCTCTTGCTCTTCATTTCATTAACGCCAGAGTGAAGTGTCCAACATGTTCATTGCTACCTACCCACACACGCACACACAAACACTTGTGTCACACACACATAGACGCAGTGGACATAAACTCATTGTCTAGTAATAGGATTACAAACACATACTAGACTCTGATTTTTTCAGTGTTCATGCAAATAAAATTTCTCTATGAATAAATATATTTTATTTATTTATTTTGCATGTATGTTCTTTTGATGTGTCTTGCTTAGATTTAGATGAATGGTCCCATGGGCCAAGCTGCCTGACAGGACGTATGATGTAGCATGCAGCCTCACTGTCGGGGATAAAGAAGATGGTTACAGGAGGAGAAGAGCTTAGAGGGTTTATTTTATCAGCCTTCTCTTTAAAAGGCGAAAAACAGACTTTTAGTTTTTATTATTTTTTTAAAATAACTGTCTTTTTATTATCATTTTAAAATGAAAGTTAGATTTTTCTGTACTCTATAAAACAAATAAACTTGATTATTAGGACGGACATTGAATTTTTGTTTATATACGGTAAGGTCCGGCTTGCCTGTATGATTTGTGTGTGTGTGTATTCACATAACACCATCCCTTAGGAAAGTAAGAAATCATACAGGCAAGCTGAACATTAAAGTTTATAGACAAAAATTCAATGCCTGGCAAAAAAAAAAAAAAAGTTTTTTTCCAATTTCATTGGACGGCTTTTTGCTTTGCTTTTAGCCACGGCACCATTTCGATAAGCTCATGCAATGTCACTACATTTATTTCTGCCCAAAGCTGCTTTAATTTCTCTTCAATATCTTGTATAAATGATGGGGGATCGCTGTGTAAAGGCTTCCAGGACATCCCAAAAATGGGGTTAAAGTCTGGACCTCAACCACTGCTTTACAATTTGTGTCCGATGAATCCTGGCATCGTCATCTTTTAATATGGCCGTTGCCATCAGGGAAGAAAAAATAAATGCATTGATGGAAAAGCTAGGTCATTCAGTATATTCAGGTAGTCAGCTGACTTAATTTTTTTTTGGGCACATAACATTGTTGATCCTAAACCTAATCATAAAACAGCCCCAACAGGCTTTTATGCTAGGCACTAGTCATGATGGTGCATCACTTCATCTGCCTCTCTTCTTGTTCAGATGCCCATCACTCTGGAACAGGGTAAATCTGGACTCACAAGACCACATGACCTTTTTCCAATTCTCCACTGTCCATTCTTTATGCTCGCTAGCAAATTTAAGCCATTTATTCTGATTAGTCTCACTGATAAATAGTTTTCTTAAAGCTGCAGAGCTGTTTAGTCCCACTCTATTGAGTTCTCTTTGCATTGTGAGTGTGGAAATGTTCTTACTTGTACTATTAAACATAGCCATGAGATCTATTGTTGCTTTTTTATGATTTGATTTCACTAAGCCTTTAAGCGATCTCCCATCACACTCATTCAGGATGTTTTTGCCGAACAAATTTCTTCCTAGAAGATGATGGTTCATCACAATGCTTCCTGGTTTTAATAATTTTACATCACAAAAAAAAAAAAAACATTTTTAGCAACTTCCTTACTTGTTTTCTTTTTATGATGCAGGCCAACAAATTTGACCTTTTTTTTTTTTACTTCAAATGTATTAATTTAAAAACCTAATTATATACAGTAGCTATATATTATTTATGTGCAGCCATTGCCAAAAGTTTTGAGAATGACACAAATATAATTTTTTCTGTTGTGTTTTTAGATCTTTTTTTGTCAGATGTCACTATGGTATACTGAAGTATAATTACAAGCATTTCATAAGTGTCAAAGGCTTTCTTTTTTTTTTGTCCACTTGCTGATGGTAGCGCTCACCTTTTCTTCTCGGGAAAACAGTTTTTCTTGGGTTGCTTCTCAGCCAAGGGAGTGGTCTCAACCCATAGCCATGAACAAAGAATGGTACAAAAACATCCTTTTTCTCCCAACCATGCAAGAACAGTTTGGTGATGAACCATGATGGAGCATCTTGCCATAAGGCAAAAGTGATCGGGGAACAAAACATCTAAATTTTGGGTCCATGGCCAGGAAACTCCTGGGATCTTAGTTAATCCTCAGGATGCTGGTGGACAAATAAAAAAAACACAAATTCTGACAAACATCAAGCATTGCTTAAAAAAGAATGGGCTGCCATCAGTCAGAATGTGGCCCAGAAGTTTATCGATAGCACGCCAGGGCGAATTGTAGAGGTCGTGAAAAAGAAGGGTTAACACTGCAAATAGTAACTCTTTGCATAAACTTAATGTAACTGTCAATAAAACCCTTTAACACTTGTGAAATGCTTGTAATTATACTTCAGTATACCATCGTAACGTCTGACAAAAATCTAACACACTGAAGCAGCAGACTTTACTTACTCAGTCTCAATCACTCATCATCTAAACCACTTTATCCTATATAAAGGGTCTATATGTGAAGCCTATCCCACACAAAGGTCAAGTTGAGAAGCCAATTAGCCTAATCTGCATGTCTTTGGACTGTGGGAGGAAACCAGAGTACCCAGGGCGAACCCACCAAACACGGCCACCAGGCCGTCGCAGCAGACTTTAAAACATTTTGTCAGACATTCTCAAAACTTTTGTCCATGGCTATGAATATATTTTGGAGCAAATAAATCAACATTTGGGTGTGTATTCATGAAAACATATTTTTGGTGGGAGAGAGTAATTTGTTATTATGTTGGCTACAATTAATCTCCCAGCTTCAGTACAAAACAATAGAAGTAAATAATAAGACACTAAACTTTTCAGGATTAGGAACAAATAGAGCTTTTTCCAACTCAGAAACAATAAGTAATTTATGGGAGTTTGTCAATTCTAAATTAAAACTGATTAACTTTTTGGTTTGGATGCCAAAAGCAGTAGACAAGAAATAGACATTTTAAGTTCAAGCTACATTAACGATCTAAACATTGACAATATCTTCATTTGTACTACATTCTTCTAGTGTTCCCATATAGGAAAGGCCCACCTCCACTTCCTCCACGCATGTCCAAGCCCATGATCTCAATAACAGCACAAAGCAGCACTGAGTCCACTCAGGATGCTTACTTCCAGAGTCGACCCAAACCACACAGTAACTCTGTGGACCTGAGTGAGAGCTCCAGAGGAAGCTACTATCCTAGTGGTAGTGCAGTGCGCATAAGGCAGACCAGCAACTCCACCGAGAGTGTGAGCATGGATGGTCGAGCCCTGAGGGACTCCGGCTATGTGGGAGGAGGGACAGGAATCATGAGACCTAAGCACAGTGCCTCAGCTGAAAACCTGCTGGAAGGGCCAAGGGTGCAGAGGGAGCGTGGCGGAGGCAGCCTGGGCAAATCTGCATCTCTTCCTCAGACGAGCATTATGTTGAGCAAAACTGTAAAAAGTATGGACGAGCAGAAACTGGAAGGCAAAGGACGCAAGTGGAGACCCTCTATAGCTGTTCAGGTGGGGAAAACATATACCTATCTAGATTTTTTAAGGAACACTCATTTAAACTCATATACTATGCAGTAGAAGAGACGTGTATCAGATAAAATAGCCAGATAGGCTGCCCCATGCTTTTTCTGTACTATCTTGCCCACTATTGTCTATTATGTTTTCCAGGTGGACAGCTCTGAGACGTTGTCAGACTCTGACACAGAAGGCAAGGCACTGAGAGAAGTGCACTCCATTGGTGTCCAGGTGGAGGATGATAAGAGGTATCTGGTCCCTCATTTGCTTGTTTTTTATTTTATTTTCAGTGCCTGTAATCAGAGAATATTGGATTGACAAGCTTACCGGGTTGCGTGGAGTGTAAATCAAGCGTGCACACACACAGTGGCGTATATGTGTAAGGAGCACAGTGTGCTGAGAGGTTATAATTAGGCCTTACGTGACATGCCACATTGTGTGAAAAGATGTCATAGTCATCCAGGCGGGGCTGGTGAGCTCATTATCATGTGTGTCATACGACAGGATCATTAGCCCCCGTCAGACTTATGGATATGAGGTCACACAGTTAGAGGGCTTTCTTTCTTTTCATCGAGACAAGATCATGTTTGACTGAACCCATCTCACTGCAAGTACGCGCAACAGACACTAATGAAAGAGTATAATGTGCTGGCTTGCTGTGGGTGCTGGCACATGTTGATTTTTTTTTCTTTACTAGTTTCCTGAACCACATCATTTGCTCCTCTTTTCAAGTATGAATTTATTTTATTCACACCTAAACTCAATCGCCACTTTAATAGGAACATTGTACCCAATGCAATTATTCACTAAGGCAATCATGTGTCAGCAGAGCACATGATCTTGTAACATTAAAATAAAACGTGTTTGCCTCAGAGTGCCGCAGTGGTAAAGTGCTCGTCCTATCACCCGGACATCGCAATTTCCATTCCCAGGTGATGCTGTAACCTCTCGCAGCCGGAGGTCTAGAGAGAGCTGATTGGCTGATCTCTCTCAGAGGGGAGGGATGAGAGGTACTTAGTGCTCCCACATTAATCACGGCTCTATAGCCGCATATAGCACAGGTCTATAGGCATCTGTGAGCTCACGCAAGCGGAAGGAGCGGATAGCGCCGCTCCCAACTGTGCTCGAGCAAGCAGTTCGAAAAGATGCGGTCGGCTGGTCATGTGGTTCGGAAGAAACACGTGATAGTCTTCGGCCCTCCCGACTGAGTGGGAGTAGTAACCTTAATGTGGGAGCCCCCTAGTGACGGGGGGAATTGGACACAACTAAATTAGGGAGAAAATCAGGAAAAAATCCTAAGAATTTATATTAAAAAACGAATAAATAAATAAAACGTGTTTAATTTTTCTCGCTCAAAATATGCGTCACCCGCCGGCACACAATGTACTGAGCTTTTTGACCCTCGGGTTTATTCTGGCTACACGTTCCTGTACACGAGACAAAAAGATGATGGCACACAAAAGCAGACAGTATTTTTGGTTTCCTGCAGGTGGCTAACTTAAGTTCGGCTTTTCATTTCATGAATACAAGAGGAGTCAAATAGACTTTCAGTATTTTATTTGAAAGTAACCTTCAACCCAGCGTCTTTTTTCAGAGTTCAAAATGTTTTTGTTACAGACAGAAATAAATTTTCGTTTTCTCTGTAGCAGTTTATCAATTTCATAAATGCAAACACTAGTTTTTTTATTTTTATTTTTTTAAACATAGCATAAATGTAAAAAGTATGCAGTATGCAGTGTTATCTTCATTTTAGATGTCAAAGGGCTTTTGTGGCTCCCGGTGTTTTCTTTTCTGTGGGAAACGGGTCCAAATGGCTTTTTGAGTGTTTAAGGTTGCCAACCCCTGCTCTATAGACTGATGTGTGTTAAAATACCAGGAGATTCCTATTCTAATGCTACACATTGGGCTGCTGCCGCTTGTATTAGTTGGAGAACTGCATAAATTGTACATCATCATTATGTTTTCAGGTTTTGGTCGTCTTTTGACCTTTTGGGGGATTTTTTCCCCCCTCATGTGACCCTGGTACTTGAGGGCAGTGCATTGGGAACCAAACCGAGGACTTCAGTGTGGCAGGCGAGGGATCTGCCACAATACAATATTAATATACTTTATTCATTCAGTTATCTTCTATACCGCTTATCCTGTACAGGGTCATGGGGCCCTGGAGCCTATCCAAGGAGAATTTGGGCATGAAACAGGGTACACCCTGCACAGGGTGCCAATCTACCACAGGGCACACACACAGTTAGCATGATCTCTATGTCTGTTGACTGTTGGAGGAAACTAGATTCCCTGGAGGAAACTCCCCAAGCACGGGGGAAATATACAAACTCCATCCACATAGATCCGAGGTGGGAATCAAACTCTCGTCCCTGTAAAAAATTATCAATTAAGCAATCTTTCTGGAATATTAGCTTCACACCCATTTTAGTTATACAGCAAGATTAATCTGATCAGCAGATAGGTATTGATCATTTTTATCAATTTAAATATTAGAAACACTATATTCCCCGAGACAATGAAAGGTAAATCCAAATGCATCATATTTGTTCATTCTTGAATTACGTATGAATTTAGTATATGCGATTCTTTGCAGACGAGCACGATTCAAACGCTCCAATAGCGTGACAGCAAGTGTGCAGGCCGATCTGGAGATGGAAGGTTTCGGGGTACTGAGTGTGCCAACACAGGACAAGGGCCTACAGTTTGGCTGCTCCTTTCAGCGCCACTCCTCGGAGCCTGAGTCAGAATATCGCTCCACCGTGCACACACAGGGCCAGTGGACATACCGGGACAACTACCATGGCCCCTATACCACTGAGCCCTGTGCTCTGGAGCTGAGGGCTGTGCCTCACACACACACTGAGCGAGCAGTGGCAAGTTGGCATGAAGGGCCGCGCAGCTTGCCTGACTCGGGCCGAGCTTCACCGTGCCTCAGAGACGGAGAGTTCTTCCTTCGCTTGCTGCAAACTGAGGTGGAGAGGATGGAGGGATGGTGCCAAAGTATGGAGAGAGAGGCTGAGGAGAATGAGCTGCCAGATGATGGTAAGTTAAGAGGGAAAGAAAGAAAGACTGTCTAAACGCCATACGGTCTGCTATATTAATGTGATTTATACAATGGAATGACGTACTGCAAATATTGATTTTTTTCTCTCTCTAAGCCAACTGAATGTAAGAGGGTATGCCTTACAGTGATATCACAATCTCTACATGTAATGTCTTGTAATTTCTATAATGTAATCCATACTATGATGCACATGGTCAGATGTGGCATTCAATTGATGATTCAATTATTTAAAATGCCAAAAGTCTGCCAAGATAACTTTCTCCACACTGTTACACCACCAACTTGGACTGTTGACACAAAGTGGGTCCATGAATGAATTCTGTTGGCGCCAAATTCTGAACCGACCATGCACAGATGCTTCAGAGCCCAAGTTATGCTTTTCCAGTTTTTCAACTATTGGTATGGCTGTGCCCACTCCAGCTTCCGGTTTCTGCCCTTGGCTGACAGAAGAGAAACCTGATGTAGTCTTTTGCCATTGTTTCGTAATATTCAGCATGTGCATTCTGAGATGCTTTTCAGCTGAACACCACTGCACGGAATGATTATCTGAGTTACTATAGCCTTTCTGTCAGCTCAATGTCCATTCTTCATTCTTCTTCATCAACAAAGTGTTTCCATCAGCAAAACTGCCGCTCACTGGATGCTTTTTCTTTATGTACCCTTCTGATGTGAAAAAATCCAGTTTTCCAGATCAGCAGTTGTAGAAATGCTCAAACCAGCATGTCTGGCACCAACAGTCATAGCATGGCCAGAATCACTGAGGATAATTTAATGCTGCTGGCCCTGGATCTTCATGATTTCATTCTGCCACTCAGATGCCTGATTGGATAATTGCATAAATGAGTAGGTACTGTATATACTGTAGGTGTCCCTAATAAAGTTCTCCATGACTGTATATTCAAGTTACATTAATTATGCCCAAAGTGTTGCAATCGCCTGTAAAACCATTCAAAAGGCAGTCAAGGGCCACTGAAGATCTAAGGAAAAATATGTTGGCTAAGATCTTATAAAAAAAAATGCTATGATCATGGACCTATATTTAATGACAGGCAGCCCAGTTCATCGACGCCTGTCGAGGACACCAACAAAAATAGATGTCTGAAGAAAGCTTGAAGCATAAGGTTCCAAACTCCACATATGACAGCCTATTATAAAAATATAATAACGTCCAAAACATACATTACAATGATATCCAAGTGTTTTTGAACAGTACGGCTGGCTGGTTTCCCAACAGATGTTCAAGAATCTGTGTCCAGGTCAGTGCTTGATGACGACGCTAATATGCAAATGCGTCTCAACCGAAGTACTAATGAGCTGATAATGATCCATGTCTGCACGTCTAATTCAGATTTCCAAGTTACATGTTGGTAATAAACCTATATTTAAGTACAAGGTTCATGTGTGCAGCATCGTGATTATCAGGCATAAGAGGGTCAACTGACATTTTCCATGGAATCCTAAGCTATCTAACTAATTACATTATCTAATTGCAGTCATTGTTATAAGAAGTGTTTCTGTAGTTCTGTTCGAGCTGTTTTTTTTTAAATCATAGCTTGGCATACTGACATTTTAAGGCTTAATTATCAATATGCCACAGGTTTTATATGCATGTTCCGGCTATACTGTGTTTTAATAAAGATTTCTGTTCAAGCTTCCTGCCTAACCTTTTTTTCACATTTTGTCACATTACAACCACAAACATAAATGTATTTTATTTTCTCTATTTACTAAATTACATCAATTCTGAGGCAATTGGTTCCACTGGTCATTAGTTAGGGGTATCAGAGTAAAGGCGCTGAATACAAATACACGGCACATTTTTCAGAATTTTATTTGTAAAGATTTTTTTCAAAACATTTATTTATTTTCCTTTCTCTTCACAATTACATTATGTGCCACTTTTTGTTGGTCTATCACATAAAATCCCAATAAATGTACATTTGTAGCTGTAATGTGACAAAATGTGGAAAAGTTCAAGGGGTGTGAATACTTTTGCAAGCACTATGACTAAAAATTTCTAAAAAGTGCACGTAGCTAATGCAAAGTATTATATAACTCAAAAAAGTATAACATGTGCAATGTTGGCTGGTCTTTTTAAACATGCTCTCACATAATTTACTTACCTTTCCTGCACTCACTTATTTATTAGTACAAGTCCCTAAGCATATTTAAGAAGGGCCATTTATGTATATTTAAATATTGTATGAGTAATGTTTATATTGTAATTAATTAAGATTTTATACTTGTTTTACAAAAAAATAATAATAATAAATGCCTGGGTCAACAGGATAACCAGGTACATTTGAATTCAGTCTTACAGTAAGCCAATGTGCTTTTAGTAACAAGCGTTTCTTTGTTTTCCTGTAGTGCTGGAGCTGATCAGAGCAGCAGTGGGCAGTGCACAGATGTTAATGTCCCAGAAGGTGCAGCAATTCTTCCGCATGTGCCAACAGAGCGTGGTAAGCAGCAGGCCTTTCCAGTCTCATCCTGGCCTGATTCTGCTCACTAGGGAACCGCTGATGGATTTCATTACAACTTCATTATTGTTTAGTTACTTTGAGACTTAAGATAAACCTGTAATCTAATGCACTACCTTCATTTTTCACTGCTCACACCATTCCTCAGGACCCTACGGCATACCCCCAGCCCACCACTCAGGACCTGGCTGGGTTCTGGGACCTGCTGCAGTTGGCCATCGAGGATGTCCGTGTGAAGTTTCAAGACTTGCAACGGATCAAGGAATCAGGCTGGAGGCTGCCTCCTGAGAAGAAGGTGAGAGGGAAGGGTCATTCAGAGCCACTGTATGCCCAGATCAACCCAAGAGCCAAACCTTCAGGGGGCAAGGGAGCTTTGTTTAACTAAAACAACAAAACTAAAGCAACAACAGAGCACCAGTGGAACTATTCTATAGATCACTGCCAAGCCACACATTCTGTTCTTTCTGAATTATTAAAGCCTTACTATCACTAACTAACAACTTTTTCTTCTCTGTTTTTTTTTCCTTTTCCATCTACATTATAATGACATTGTGCTGTCTTCTGCTTCTTCTTCTTCTGCATGTCTACCTTGGTTTTGTATGTGTATATTTGGTGTCCTTTGTCGTATGATTGCGTATGCTCCACATTCACATCCACATCTATCACTCGTCATCACACTGTCTGTGCACTTCACTTCAACCAACCCTCCCATCTCAGGAGGAGACAAAGCTTCCTCCTCCGTTACCAAAGAAGCCAGCGGGTGGAGTGACTGGGAGTCTGCGGGCAGAAAGCATGACTGAGACAGGAGTGGGAAGCACTGGTGGTACATTAATGGTCTCTCGCGGTCGTAGTATGCCAGTGCCTTTGCCATTGCGGGAGAAGTCTCTAGAGTTGGGCGATCGGCAGAGGCTGGAGGCAAGGCGGAGGCTCCTCCAAGCAGGCCCCAAGCGAGCCGCTTCTTTCCGTCAGAATTCGGCCACAGAGAGCGGGGATAGCATTGAGATATACATCCCTGAGGCTCAGACCAGACTGTGAGCCCGCCAAGATCACATTTGTCGATGAAACCAGTAGAGCAAGTCTCCTCTCCTTTTTTTTGAGTTACCCACAGTAGAGCTCACCTACCAAGTGTGAAGAGGCAACATGGGTACTTTCTGGAAGAGCGTTCACTCACTGGTTTGTGTCGAACCTCGCAGATTAAAATCCTCACTGATTAAAAAGGGCTCCCACCAGCACAACCATGTGGTATGAGACTGGGTTATTTTTCTTCTTTCACAAGGCTTATATAATATCCTGGAACCTTAGGACATTTTTTTCAAGAAATGCCTCCGCGGAATACGGGTGCAATATCGTCTTGGTGAGAGGATTTTAGAAATTTAGCTACAAATAGCAGACTCTCTTTTGATATAGTCTTGATATCTAAACTGTGCATTTAGTTTTGCTAGTGTGGCGACAGTAGCTCCTCTCACTGTGAAACAGCAGCACACTCTTGTGGTCAGGTCAGATCAATCTAAGTCTCAGGCCTGCATATATGAATTTGGGCTCCACCACTTTGAACTGCACATGCAGTATGCTTTAGTTACAACAGGTCAGTTTAATAGTCAGTGTTCATCCGGGGTATAACTTGCGGTCAATTTAATTTACTATTCTCTATCTAATGAGGATAGAGATCCCAGGCTCTAAATCTTTCCATCTGATAATTTTTCTGCTTTAGCCTTACAGAGACAATCCACACCCTGGTAACCGTGTAGGAAAGGGAAGAATACAAGTTTTTCCATTAAGTTCACATTGAAATTCTGTGTAATGAAAAGAAATGCAGGAAATTTTGAAATCTGCTAAGTCAATATTACTCAAAGAGACCGAAATATTAGCCTGATTGAGAATAGCAGAGATTGTTTCTAATTGAAAAAAATATATATATGGGGTTCATATGTAAGGTTTTAATTTTTGTGTTTAGGTGTCTTTAAAATGTTCTATATACTGTATGCCGTGCCCCCTAACAGCACCTCCAGACCTCAAGTCTTACCTGAATGTGTTTTTAATTTACGTGTGTGTGTGAGCGTGTAAAAATAGTGTTTTTCTTTTGTCAAATGTCATAAAAAAACAACATAATGCAAGGTAATGGCTGCACTTTGTAACATCAGTTGCTCCTAGACTTGCAATCGTCATTTTGTTTAAGTTTCAACTACTGATTACAGTATGTTCTTGGTTCAAATATAGAAGACTTTGAAAAGTATTTATTAGGAAATTGTATATTTTGTTAATGACATTTTTAGATTTATGAGAAGAGAAACCCCAATCAAAACTGAAGTATTAATTAGTGTACTATAAAAGGAAAAAGAAGGAAATCATTAAAAAAAGAAGAAAAAAAGGACATATTTGTGCTCTCACATATTTGAATTATCAGTGTTGCCTATTTGTTGTTACATATTTATATATGTAGTCATATGGAGCCTGCTGCTTGAAGTGCCCAATTTCTCTTCTCTCACTCTTGACCTCAGCCTTCATAGGCTAATGGTGTGGATTTCGATTTTAAGAAGAGCTAGGAGCCACTTATAGTCTTTGTTGTTCTG
The DNA here is from genome assembly GCA_011419295.1 of Clarias macrocephalus. Lineage (NCBI taxonomy): Eukaryota > Metazoa > Chordata > Actinopteri > Siluriformes > Clariidae > Clarias > Clarias macrocephalus. Next base: position 97,321 of record JAAGKR010000854.1, on the reverse strand, counting down.
TATAGACTAGTTGTGCCTAATTAGCACTTTGTCTGGCTTTTCAACCGACTATGATATTTTACTCAATATAAAGTATGTTATTCATATGGAATAGATATGGTTCTAATTCAATTTGTAACACTTTATTGGATATTCACTTCAGCCAGTAATCTATGTAACATGCATGCCTTTGAATACATCCATGTATAACTTTTTATACTTTACTTTAGTGAATCCATAACGCCGATTATGATGTTATATACTTCTTTATATATTTATTTTGCTTCTTTTTTTAAACTAACCCCACTTTCAGATTGAGGAGGAACGCCATTGACTGCACTTATATACTGTATAGCCTTTGTCTCCTCGATCTATTTTTAAATTGCATATTAACATTAGCGAATAAAAATGAGGGAAAGTCAAATACATCAAATATCTGGCACAGCATGTCAGAAAACAGGAAAGCACAAAAGACTATTCCCTTTTCCACTGTGAAGGACTCCTGTCCATTTGGCATACTGGATTCCACGTTTCTATTTGTCCTTCTGGACTCACTTTTTTTTCCCTTTCCTCATAAAGATTTTTTTCCTTCTTCTTCTTCTTCTTCTTCTTGTTTGGTCGGCGTCTTTAAGCATCAGGCATTTGCATTATCAGATGGACCCTTTATCTATTTGGAAGACTGACACAGAATCAGCTGTACACAGTGAATAAAACATTTTGACCGTCAAGCAAAGAGTGTCCCAGAATAATCGGATGGACAATCTTCCACACCTCTTATCCGAACACCTCTCTGCCTCAGCTTCCATATCAGAAACATGACCCAGCCATATCTGGGGTACATGGAATATGATGAAGAACAGATGGCACTTTCTGCACACTTTCTATTCGTCACATTTCTGTCCCACGTCTTGAGTTAACGAAACACACATAACAAGGACTCTGTCACATCTCTGTCGTTATTCTAGGGGCTTGTAGTGCGAAAGCCGCCTGCAGACCCTGTTCTCACCATACATAATATCATTAGCGTTAGATTGTGCAGATGATGATTATATTTTGGTAGCACAGAAGAGCTTTGTAGCAGCGTGTGTTCAAGGCACTGTGGTGTAGATTTTTTTCTGCTCTATAATAAATCAGTGCAGTACTTAATCACTGGCTATCACATGGGTCATAGACTTTTAAACAATTACTGTGTAATTAAATATATCCTCTCACTCTTACTATTATGTAAATATATCTGTTGCATTTAAAGTTATTGTATTATATGAATTATCATGACAATAATTATTATCATATTATAAAGAGAAGTTGTTCCTTAACCTCTATGTTTAGACTATGGGAAATATGTATTTGAAAAAGATGTGTTCTATTTCACCCCTGCTAACCGATAGGGAGAATCAACTAGATACCTTTACTGAGATCTTCTAGCAAAGTCACATAGTGACACATGAACTAGTTTTTCTTATTAAACGCCACTGTCAAAAAGTCATCTTTCCTTTTTTTATTCTCAACTTGGACATGTTTGGTCTACATGTACACTAAAAATAAGATCAGCCATGACATTAAGACCATGACTGGAGAAGAAAAAATGTTGAAAAAAATGTCAAGTGGTGGAATATATTAGGTAGCAAGTGAACAGTCGGTTTTCAAACTTGAGGTGTTGGAAGATGGAAAAATGGGCAAGTGTAAGGGATCTGAGTGACTTTGATAAAATGCCAAATTGTGATGACTGGGTCAGAGCATCAACAAAACAGTAGGACTTGTGGGGTGTCCCTGGTATGCAGTGGTTAGCATCTAGAAAATGTGATCCATGGAATGACAACCAGTGAAACAGTGACAGGGCAATGGGCACCCAAGGCTGATTGATGCATGTGGGGAGTTAACGCTAGCACATCATCTGATCTGATCCCAAGACCTACTCTAGCACAAACAGCAGAAAAGTTTAATTCAGTTCGGAGTGCCCGTGTTGACACCTATTTTATCTACTTCTGAACATGCGTAAAATGGGCGCAAGAGCATAAGAAACGGACTATGGAGAAGTGGAAGAATGCAGCCTGGGCTGATGAGTCACATTTTTGGTTATGGCCCAGGTGGTGCTCAAGTACCATGGGAAGAAGGAAAGCTGGCATAGGCAGTATGATCCTCTGGGAGGTTTTGCTGGCACCCTTGAGTCCTGCCAGTCTTGTGAATGTTACTTTGACCCATACCATAGCTAAACATTGTTGCTGACCAAGTACACCCCTACGTGGCAATGGTATTCCCCAATTGTAGTTGCCACTTTTTGCAGAATAAGGTGCCCTTCCACTTCAAGTTCATTTTTGTTGCCTTCGGTTCCCAAATTCCCCAGATCTCAGTCTGCTCGAGCATCTCATAGAGGCCCCACCTTGCAACTCACAGGATTTGAGGATCTGATGTTAATGTTTTAACCCCAGATAACACAGCACAACTCCAGAGGTCTTGTAAAATCCATGCCTCAACCTGTTTTGGTAGCACAAGGGGGGACCTAAACAATATTTGGCAGGTCAATTTAATGGCTAATCAGTGTATAATATCATCACTTGGCAGCTTGTGGCTATGATCTGAGGATAGTTAACCTGTACTCCAAAGCAGCTGATTGCGTCTTCTCATGTCTTCTACCTCACTTAATATAATTTTATATATTGCAAGGACTCTTTCTTGTTAGGCTCTAGAAATATGTGATGTTTGCAAAATTGTTCTGTACTGTTATTTAATACAGTGGTGTAAAGGTTAGTACTCCATCTTTTAACTGTTTTTATGTAAAAATATAATACAAAATCATCTGATCCTAGCAGATCTTACTGTTGGGCAAATACAACCTTAGGTAAGAAAAACAACATATAACTTTTTTCACAGTGACATTTATTTGTGATTTGTAAAAAATAAAGGCAGATAAAAAACATGAGGGCAATACTAAGTACCCCCCCCCCCCCCAATGCTTCCACAGGATTTAAGAAGGTAAGTTGCTTAGGTTGTTTGGGGAGTTTGCTGGTCTGGAGCATTCAAGTGTGTTAACACAATGGCAAGAGGGAAAGACATAAGCAGTAGTCTTAGAAAAGCAGTTGTTGCTGCATGCCAATCTAGAGTTCAACATTTGAGAAAGATAGAACTCACTCAAGACAGTTACCAACCTTCTCAGGATTGGACATCCCATCACATTCACCCCAAGAACCCAAGAGTTACATCTCAGACCCTACAGGCCTCACTATATGTTAAATGATCAAGTACACACAACAGCACAATTAGAAGAAGACTGAAAAAGTAGGGTTAGTTTGGAAAGGCTGCTAGGAGAATACCTTCTAGAACTTCGGATGAGATAAAAGTGGAAAAAAAACTCAATGAACTAAAGCAATGGTGTAAGAGAGGTGTGACAGGCTGATAAAGTCATCCAGGAATCAAGTACTTCAAGTTATTACTGCTAAAGGTGGATCTACAAACTATTGAATCATGGGGGCACTTGGTATTGACCACATTTTTTTCCCCGCTTTTTGCTTCAGTTTTTCGTCATCAGGTGTTCGTCTGAGGTTGTATTTGCCTAAGACCCGCAACAATCAGATGCTTTTTATAAGGTTTTTACAATAAAACAAATAGAATTTAGAAGAGGTACTAACTTTTGTACAAGGCAGATGTAAACCCCCCTTTCCCTGCTGGAATATTATTAGTCCTACCACCATATTCAGCCATGTGTCGTACCGCCTGTTGTTTAGGATGCCTTTTGAGGATGCTATTATGGTTAATGCCTATAGGAGGGAAATATGAGTTTTCCGAAGAGGGTTCTCAGCCTACAACTAGACCTGGATTGCCACAAGAACATCTTTCTCTCAGCAAAAGGGGTATCAGCTCTAGCTTGCTGGTGATGCAAGACTTTTCTGGCAAAACAAGTCCACTTGGGAAATGTGCCCAATTGAGTGCTTCTCTTACTTTCTTGGGAGTCGCATGGGGTCATGTGGCACAGCACTCACTGAGATATGAGAGCACATTAACTGATGACTGTCCGTCTGCCCTTAAAATTGTAATTACCAGTTCTGAAAGGTCATGACATATTGTGTCCCTGAGACAATCTTCTAACAGTAAGACTTGGATATCAACAGGGTGGCACAAGGTCACACAGCCTAGCACAGACTCCCCTCAGGTGTGTCTTTTATGGTTGGGCTCTTTGGGAGCCAGGGCTGTTCTACCAGAGGAGTACATTATTGTACACATGGGAGACTGGTAACTCCGATGTGGGAAAGGTTTAAAAAGGTGCAGGTGGACAACAACAAGGGACAGGATTCACAATGATTTTTTCAACAAAATTTTGCAACTGGGCCACAGTGTCCTGCTTCCATGGCAAGCAAGATCTTTCTTGGTTTTCTATGATGCTTTCACTGATGCCTGGGATACCCTCAAAAGATTGGCAGAACTGCAAGCTCTGGTCTATGGTCACACAATTGTGCAAATAAATTGGCTGACTTTGCAGGGGTTCATGCATACAAGACCTCACAGCATTCCTTGTTGTGTTTGCTACACAGCTCAGTGTTAACTTGTGCTCTGCTCCTCATGATGTTGCAACATAGGATATGGCCCTTAGAAGGGGTGAAACGGACTCCTATTAACCATGGCTCTATGAACTCCTGATAATTATCAGTGTTCTCTTTATGTACAAATAAACAGAACCGTTACTATGTGGCTTACTTCTAGTTATAGCAAGGACACCACCACATGTCAGGTTATACATTTTTGTAAGGCATTTGCACACACAAGGTATCCAAGTGATTCCCACTCCCTCTGGAGGTTATCTGGGTTTTATAGAACATTATTTACATACATAACTAGCATTTAAAATGTACAGAGAACTACCTTATTTAGAATACATTTTATTGCTGCTAACGTAGAAGGTGGACTTGAAGAAAATACATGTTTTAAAATTTAGTAAAATCTATATTCTGCTAGTCCAGGGCTGCTGCATGCAAGATTATGGACGAGATTTTAAATGAGGTATCAGTTTGTTCATAGCACCTGGAGTATACTGACTTACATCCTTTAAAATTTTATTTAAAACTTTTGGATTTTTTTTTTTCTACTCTGAAAGACAAAAGTGGGCATTCTGTAATGTAGCAAAATAAGTTTACACTCCTTTATTTGCTCCTTCTTGAATCACTGACCAGTTTAAAGACTATAGAATTGTATTTATACGTTTTCTTTGACTAACTATTTATCTGTACTTGTTTTTATTATTTAAAGTGTAATACAGGCATAAATGGTCAAATTGTTGTTTTTAATTTTACTCCCTTTTCCTTCATGCCATTTTACAGGTCAGATGATCAAACAGCAATATCATATTAGTACAACCTGTTGATATATGAATCACCTAGTGCAGTTTGTTTTAAGAAAGAGTTGCAGCTAACCACTGAGGGCCTGTGACAGCTGTTTTAGATTCAGTAAGTCATTGTTCCCTTGCCATAGACGTATACAGCTAAATGTGCAGTAGCTGTAAATTAAGACAGAAGGCTCACTGTGATGTGGTTAACTTAACACAGAATGTAACACTGTTAATGGCTGTAAACATTTTTCTAAATTACGATAAAGCTATTTTAGCAAGCTCAATCGTTCTTGTCCACCTGTATGTGTGTGTCTGTCTTTTTCCCCTCTTAAATGTTGCTTTCCACAGCATGGCTCTTATCTTACAGAACTCTCAGTAAGTGAAAATTACCAACAATTTGATATAAAAATAATGAACTCGCTTCTACTGAACATGGATAAAAAAAAGAAGAAAAAAAACTGTTTAATTTATCAATGATGAACACAAAGTAAAAATACAACAGCTCATGAAAGTGGAGATCTTGACGCTCATCTCCAGTTTAACACAAGATATTGGTAGAAGTGACAAAATGTAGGAATACAGATTCATGCAGGGAATCGGGACAAGGACCGAACAGCAGCACTGAAGGGGGGAGAGGGAAAATTTTTTTTAAAAAATTGTGAACAAGAAAACATTTTGACATGATCCAAGTCAAATCCGCACAAACGTACAATGAAAAATCAACAACTTCCTCCACTAAGTGTTTTCTGTCTCAGCACTATAAAACAGCAAAAAAAAAAGATCTGGCTTGGTCCGTGATCCCTGCGGGTTTCACTCCTGTGTCTCCATGCTTTCGTCCTCTCCTTCTCCTCCCTCTTCCAAGGCCTCCTCCTCTTCTTCTTTACGCTCTGGGGGTTTCTCATAGGCTTTCTCAGATGGGGTGACAATCACACCGTCCCATGTGGACATCTCCGAAGTCAGGTCTACACACACACAAAAGCATGAAAGACGCTCATGAACCACACTGGAAGCAATCATGAAGATAAAGAAGAAAATGGAGGACATGTGGCCAATTTGTGAAATTTTTATTTAGATAGAAGTGGAGAACTTACAACTGGCATCTCCTTCAAGTCCTAAGATCTTCCGGTAGCCACCATGGGAAAGGACCCTTACCAGTGTCTGTGCTGTAAAACACACCATGTCCTGCAGATATGCAAACAATAATCAGTCATTAATGCTAATTCAGTATTATAAAATAGTATTTAAGTATTTAATTTTCAATAATACCAGGTCTCATTCTACAAAAGAGGATTTCCACTTTTTAACACCAACATCCAAACTGTACCAGATACCTGCCCTCCAGGCCTGGATTTGATCATTCCTGCACCAGGAGTGTTTTTTTCCCCCCTTCCCCACCCAAACATCAGGTGGTCCTTTTTCCATTTATTAAAGACAAAATATTCCCAAAAATCTCTCATCAGAACACTACTACTGTAATAAAGTAAATATATCCAGGAATGTTCTCTTAGGTACGACTGAATCGTACCGTGCATAGAAATTATTGCTCCCCCTTTTCAAACACTAAACATGTTTTTTTTTTTTTACTTACATTAAATCTACTATTCATGCATTTTGTGGTTTAACATATTTCAGCACTTAGAGTAGGATAAATGAATCCAATATTTGCTTCACCCCCACTCTCCACATTATGTACCAAAACCTTAACTGCATAATTCCTCCCAGGTATACACAAAAAAAGTCTCACCTGCTGCTCCAGGGTCATTACAGTGTGAATGCGGAAGTTTCCGCTCTCACATGGGTCAGTGATGCCTACAGAGCCCGGCAGAAACAGCCCTGCTGCTAGCATCTGGAGACAGCGTCTACATCACACATGTACAGACATTCATTTCAGTTAAATCAATAAATGCCAGTCTAGACAAAATGTTAACAGAAATAACTAAGGAATGCACCCATTAAAAAAGGAGCATTGTTAAGCTTACCTGTAGGCAAGGTTGAGTGAAAGAGGCTGTCTGGAAGGGTTATTCATAACAGCAGAGTGCCCCTAGTTGCATAAAACAGTGTTAGCTCAGCAAAGTCATTTCATTTATAGTAATACAAAAAATACATCCATATGACATACATTTTGTCTCTTTAAAGAAAAATAGCATTTTTATAAAAATCTTGTGGCCCATAAGATAAACCTAAACCTATGTCTAAAACCTATGTCTCAGTGGAAAATTATTAGGGCTAATTGGTATATCAACTAAGGCATATATTTTGAAATGAGAAACAGAATGACATCGTCATATATGCTTGTGACATCTCATGGCGTTGATTTACAAATAGACACTTAATAGAAAATACTGCCATATACATGATGCATCTGAATCTGGATTATATTATGTGGGTAAAAAGTGTAGGCACATCTGTTCTTTTTTAAAAAAATAGGTTGTGAGTGGGCTAAAATAAATCTATTGGCACAAGAACGCCACTAAAGGAAAGATTTGCGTGGATGCAGATCTAATCCTCCAGAACTTAAAGTACATCAGAGAGCAGAGAATCCAACTGGATGCTAACTTTAGAGTCATGACTCACCAGGAGGTCCAAAATCCATGGAGTGAGAGGCTCAAAGCCAGGGAAGCGCACCCGCAGATCCTTCAACAAGCGGATCAAAACTTTCACCCTAAGCAACACACATCATACTTTGATCCATTTTAAGGGGCTTTGGTGAAGCAGCTTCAAAATGTCAGCAGAATATTTGTGTAAACCAAAGGCTATAGAGGTTCCATATTTATAAGGAAATGCTGAAAAACTCCAGACATTGATCTTTTTTTTAAATGCTTTTAACACAGTATAGCCAGTAGAAGCAATAAAAGGTCAGGGGAAGAACAGGTGCTCTTACGTTGAGTGTGAGGCGTTCTCCTCGAACCAGCGAGCGTGGCGAATGGCAGCCAGGGCACTCTGCAGCACTTTGATGTCCACTTCAGAGAAAGGACAGGTAATGTTCAGGTCAAACAGTTCTCACCACAATAAAATGTTTTAAAAAGCATGAAAATGTATTATTTAGGGGCTTACAGTGGAGTTCCGGGTCGAGCTTGCGCAGGTTGGGAGGGACTGTAGTGATGAGGATTTTTACTGTAGCATCGGCTGAACTGATCTCAAACCCAGTCTCGTTGGTCAGCATAGAGAGCACTAAGGCATACAAGAGAATGCATAATGGAAGACTGCAATCCTATGGAACAGCAAAACCCTTACGTATGTAATAATAGTAAAGCGTGTACTCACCCTCAGCTGGGTCCTGGGAACGCAAAGTCTCCACTACCTTGTTTCCTAATGCAGCGACTGCCTCCACTGCAACAGACAAGTGATTTTAGCTCAGCTGTATCAGCGCAAGGTGCAAAGCTCAAACAAAATGAAGTCAGAATGAACGTTTGGATTTGGATTTCCCCATGTCATCACATGTATGATTCAAAGGGTATTAAATCACTTTATATGGCAGGTTATAGATTTCATTTGTTCTGCAATCAACAATCAAATTACAATTTCCTTGTATTTTGTAAAATCATCTTATCTTAAACATGTCCTGTTTCACATCCTTTCTATCCACGTCTTAATACAAAAACGCAATCAACATCATGTTCAGTTTGAAAAGCACATCTGCACTCAAATTCAATGAAGAAACCCAAACCCAACCCATACATTCAATCATTCATCTTTTATTCTGCTTAACCTTTTACAAGGTCGCAGAGAGCTTGCAGCCTATCCCACAGGTGCACCATGGACACTTGCAAGTGTGCAAATCCACCCACCCACACACACACTCCTATATATTTCTATATTTGGGAACACCAATTAGACTAATCTACATGTCTTTGGACTGTGGGAGGAAACCAGAGTCCCAGGAATAAACGCACCAATCACGGAAAGAACATGCAAACCGACCCCAAGGCAGGAATCATTATGCCACCATACCACCTTCGAACCAAAATTTCTATGTGTACTAATTAAAAAAAGAAAATACTTACAAGTGGGAAGAATCTTGAGGATAACTACAAGGTCAGCTACATTATGTCCTGTTGTCATGGTGCCTTTTTTGTATGAGCCAACTTGCCGAACCTCCTCGATTTGCTGTGAATTTATGCCAACAAGCATTAACAATATATTATACATTATCCATCTCCTCAAATAGATACCAAATTTAGATGGTAATATGGGTGTAAAAACTCACCACTTCAAAGTTCCCAGGTGCTACAATTAAATTGTCGATAATGTTGTTAATCTTCGTCACCAAGGACAATATGGAAGACTACATAAAGGAGGGGGAAAAAAAGAGGGGGGGAAAAAAAAAAAAAAAAAAAGGTCAGCATTTACACAGTCCAATGTCTAAAAATCTACATAAATGGAGCAAATTTAATTGTCTATAAAAATGCTTATGCCTTATATTTATATAATTGATTACATAATATATCACTGAGTACAGACAACAAGACCACCATGGCAGAATTCTCTCTACTTTTCTCTCTCCAGATTCTGACCTACAGTTATGTAATGTCACAGATTTAATGCTATTAACAGAATACAAGTTTACCTGCTCAGCAGATGTAGGACTCAGGTCTTGGTTTCGCTTGAGCAAAGCTTCACTAAATGCAGTCTCATCAGGAGCAGGCTTCACCCGTGGAAAAGCCATCTCACACTGGAATGTGAAGAAATCAAGTTTTAGTACTTTAGTTTAGTTATATCAGTTTGACCAAAATGCTTTACATAAGAAATAGGGCAAACAATAAGATAAAGAAAAATATGAAATCAACACAAACTGTTACACACTGTATATATACACGTAAAATCAAGATCATTTAAAAATGGATAGACATAAAATCAGGAAGCCTAAGACAGAATATTAAGAATATAGATCAACATGGGTTGTTAAGAAAATATAAATTTTATAGAATGTTACTATAAATAAATAATAGGACAATGCCACATGACGATTGACAGGTGCGTGTAAATCATGGGCTAACCAAATGAACAAAACAGTTAGCTAGCTTTTCTCTGGTGCAAGCTATATATAAGCATAAAAGGACCAAGCAAATGTAAAAATATAACCGCACACTTCAAATAAGGGTTAAAGCCAAATGTTGCCAGCTTCTATAGCCAAAGGCTATACATTTTAAAGATAAAATATGCACCATTCTATGTTTAATTTTTTTTTATTAATCAGCATTCATTACCTTTGTATAAAATCTGAAATGAAAAAAGGTGATTCACTTACAACATAAAAGTCAAATGGTATGTGTGGGACAAAAGGGCGATACCTAAAAATGAAGAAAAGGCATAAGCAAAGACAAAGCAGCCAAAAAATTTAAAACTTGTAAGCATATAGAATGTATAAAGCAGAATGTACAGTATATATGTTATACTAAAGTAAGCATAGAGTGTATAAATCATCAAACTAATATAAGTAGAGAAGGTACAATGTATTACAGTGAGGTCATCATACAAAATCTATAAATCAAAAAACTAACATCATACAAAGCATAAAGTATTACACTAATGTCATAGGGAATATATAATGCAGTATACTGCCATAAGTATAATGCATAACACTGACGTAAGCTTACAGAAAACAAAGCATTACACTTTGAGCATACAGGTAAAATGTATTACAGTGAGGTCATCATACAGAATCTATAATTTAATAAACTATCAGATAAAGCATAAAGTATTACACTACTATAGTGTGTGTGGTGCATGGCACCGACATAAGCATACACAGTGTACAACGTATCACACCAATGTAAGCATACACAGTGTATAATGCATCACACCGACGTAAACATGCATAGTGTGTAGTAGTGTATTACACTGATGTAAGCACGCACAGAGTGTGTGTTTAAACATACAATGATGTCAGCCTACAGCTTACCCTTGTACAAGACCCCCACGGGAGCCAAACCGGCCACCACGGCCCCTTCCCCGATCTCCTCTGTAAAAAAAAAAAAAAAAAAAAAAAGAGAGAGAGAGAGAAACAACCAGGTCATAAAGCCTGCTAAAATAATAATAATAAAAAATAAATAAATAAAAAAACTAAACAGATAGAGCAATTTTATGCTTCATTGATAAAATCTAAACACACTAAACAAATTTTAACAAATAGGTTTGACATTAGGTGTTTTTACAAATATTAATTTACTTTTATGAACTGTCCATGCCTTCCAAAATTTATTTATCTGTGGTAGTTCTAAATACAAAAGCTTTTTAATAAGTAGGTAATAAATTGCATCTTTACTTGAGGATATTTGGCAGCCCTCCCTCCACCCCACCAATAAAATTGTATAGTAAAATGTATAGTAATGTGAAACCAGGCCATGTGCAAGATCGAAGTATTAAAATAAAAAACCTGGACTAATCACGTTTTTTGCTTCCATACATTACACTGTATTCTAGACAGAGAGCTAACTGTAGCCAATCAGCTCGGTCTGCTTCCAGTTACCGTGTCTCATTCATTCATAAAATCAGCACTGTGACAATTTAATTGACAAATATTTACTTATTTTAATTTTCGATGCTGTTCAATGCGATACAATGAATTAACATCAGTTTTCGCGTTCCCATGAACAGTCAACTATTGTGAACCTTGCAAATACAAGCTATTGAAAGGATTAGCCGAGTAAAGCTAATTAGTATTAGATACCGGCAGGAGTCCACACAGCCTTAACAAAAAACGAGTTAAAACTGTGCACCCGGTGCGATAAGAACAGAATAAATTAATCAGAACACAATACCTACCTCATGGCGTAAGACGTTTTGGCGGATTATGGGGAAAAAATGAGCGTGTGAAGAGTCACCGGTTTTCGGTGTGTAGCCGTTAGCTTATAGCGGCTGTGGGGCGACTCAGTGAGCAGCAGGAACAAGGAAAGCCAGCCTGCAACTGAACCGGAAATTCCTTCAAAATAAACCCGGAAGTTAGAGCTTCAAAATAAAAGGCGCTGCACAGCTTTTCATTTACCAAACGCGTATATATAAGTTACACAATACTAATAGTAATAAAATTAGTTTTGGTAATATAATTACATGGTAGTTCAATCACAGGCGTCACAGGCATGTTCCCTCACTGTAATGAAAGGTAGGCAGCATCATCATAACTTGTGTTATACTGTGAGTGTGTTACAGGCGTTCCTCACCGAATGTAACAATAGCGAAAACGGGTACATTAGGTTGAGCTCATAGTTAAAGCATTTAATTAATTGGTGTAACCAAAACATGAAAAAGGTGAAAGGCTGAGCTCATAGCTACTGAAACCCCGGATTAGACTGCAAAGCATCTACAGTGACGGTGTATAAAACAGACAGAAGTAAGGACTGCTGCCTCTGAGTGGCGCAGTGGTAAAAGCGCTCGCCCTATCATCCGGAGATCGCTAGTTCTGTAACCTCTCGCAGCCGGAGGTCTAGATTGGCCGAGCTCTCTCAGAGGGGAGGGATGAGAGGTACTTAGTGCTCCCACATTAATCACGGCTCTACAGCCGGTCAGGGGCGTCTGTGAGCTCGCGTAACGGAGGGAGCGGATAGCGCTGTCCTTCGAGTGTGTTACGCCGCCCCTAATGGTGTGCGAGCGAGCAGTTCGAAAAGATGCGGTCGGCTGGCGTCACGTGGTTCGGAGCGTGATTCCCGGCTGAGTGGTAGTAGTAGCCCCCTAGTGACGGGGAGGAATTGGACACGACTAAATTAGGGAGAAAATCGGGGAAAAATCCACAAAAAAAAAAGAAGTAAGGACTGCTGAAACAGAACAGTGTGAGGAGCGGCAGCGAGTTGACCACACACTCCATTCGCAGGTAACGGTAGCACACAGGCACCAAGATCTGCACCCGGACAGAGCCGCAAGTAACTTCTAGTTAGACTTTAGCAAAGCAAAAACCGTTTCCCATCTTGTATGTAATGCCCTGCACTCTGGTATTACACAAAAATCTGGAACATTTAATGAGACCTGCTTTTCTTTACTGAGTGATTTAAGCATTCTGAAAGCTGTCAGCCTCTCTGAGGATCAGAAAGTTTCAATGCTGCCATTAGTTAACTTTTTAAGTTGGGACTAATCTATATTTCCATAATCACTACTCTTAACATAAGCTTGCTTCGTTCACTGTTTAATATAATAGCAGTATAAATTGTCATAATTTTAGAATGGCCTCCATGAAGTAAAAAAAATATATATATATATATATATAGCCTAAATGATTGGAATTGAGTTTGGAAGGATAGTGGCAGAAAGTGATGGGGGAAAAAATTAATACAACTGATCCTTGGTGTTAACAGCATTTCCTTTTATTTTAGAATCTGTTGATCATTAGGGAATCTCATCAATAACAGTCTGTAACATTTAATAAGTCCAAAAACAAAAGACCAGTTTCCCTCCAGTCATTTTCAGTATGATAGCAAAGAAAGGTCTTACATCAAACAAAGATCACTACAAAACCAGAAGTTGCAATATCATGATAAAGCATCCTTCCTATAGGCCTGATCTTTTTCCATCAGACTTTCACTTCTTTGGTCCCCTGTAAGCAGCCCTATGAAGATGAATCTTAGATAGCGGTGCATTCGTGGCTCACAGCTCAGCCTAAAACATTTTTAATGAGGGAGTATGAAAGCTCGTTGACAGATGAACAAAATGTATTGAAATGCATGAAGATTTGGTAAAAACTTATGTATTTTGTCTTTTCTAAAAATTTATTAAAATATATTCTACAGCCAGTTTGTGGATAATTGTTGACCTTTGTATATATGACTCTTTTATATATGAACACACTTGTCAGGAAAGCCTGATGAGTGTGTTCATGTGTGAGACTGCAGTATTTGTTAATTTGATGGTCTACTAAGAGCAGATTGCATAATGTTTGATATACAGTATATGTACAGTATATATGTGGGTGTTTCCATGAGAAAAGAACAGATCTCATGTGTATGAAGGTGTGTGTTCCTTGCAGAAAAGTGGTTTACCTGCATATGTATATGTGTCCTTTGGTGAAGAGTGTGATCACCTAAGAGTGTTGTTTAGTCTCAGTCGCCGCGTTGCTGCCATGACAACTGCATTCATCATGACATCACCGTCTCTGAGTGAGTCACACTGTACAGGTTGGTTCAAAAAATATGTTGTACACTGTGGTGTACGTAAGAGAAAGAACACACACAGCAAGATGCAACACTGCATGATTAGACACATGAGAGTTAATATTGGTCATCATCATCATGTTGAATACAAGGGACAATCTTATCATTTTGATTCATACACATTGCATACAGACTTACTTCTTTTTATTGTGTAAAGCTGCTTTGCGACAATGTCAATTGTTAAAAGCGCTATATAAATAAAATTGACTTGACTTGAATAAACAGAGACGAAATTGAACATTGGACTTCTTGTAGAAATTCAGTAGACACCCACAATTTTATTCATCTATGTACCAAAAATAACACATCTTTGTTTGGGGAGCTTTACATTTACAATATTGAAAAGTAAAATGTGACAGAATTGAAAAGACATGAAAGAACACGGCACATAAATATTATTATTTAAAAAGTGTATTGCACAGCTGATTCGTAATTATTCCCTTTTATGCTCTACTGTATGTACTGGGATATACATTAACATAAAGAGAATATTTCTAAGCAAAAGAATCTAAAATACAATATACTGATTCAATCAAACCATCTAGGAATTAGTGACCATGGACGCCAGTGGTGATTACCGTTGATTTATTCCCATTTTATGACCATGTTAGGACCTCCGGTCAACATTCCCTTGTGCATTCACACACTACAGGCAATTTGGGAACATCATTTAGCCTAATCTGCATGTCTTTGGACTGTGGGAGGAAACCGGAGCACCTGGAGGACTCATATATGAGTCCACCAAGCACGGGGAGAACATGTAAACTATATGCACACAGACCCTGAGGCAGGAATCGAACCCGGACCCATTCGTTAGGTCTGCACAATTAATCCTAATGTCTTGGGTATTGTTGTCATACCTTCATAATTTTTGGCTTCCCTGGTTAAGCAATGTATATTGCCTGTTTATATGTGTTTATATTTCAGGTCAAGTAAAATGAAACCATTTTATTCCTGACTTGGATACAATTTATTTTTCAATACTGAGAAAACAAATCGTGATTTCCATTTAGCCGTTATTGTGCAACCCTAAAATTCATAGTACATTCACATCACAAATTTTCTACATTCAGCACCAAATGAACGTTAAATCAAGCTTCCAACAGATGTGACAAATGTAGTAATGAAATGCAAAAGGAACGTATATCCCAGTTATATTACAGTATCAAATGATGTAAAGGTGACTTTATGAGCTCCACTGGTGAATCAACTGCAATGTCTTTACAACAGCTAAAAGATTATATCATCCACTAAACCACTTAAGACATTCGAGGCCACTGTTACGAAGCTGCAATCGATGTGAACGTTTTCTACGTAGCGAACTAAAATAAAAATCACCACTAACACACATTTCTAAAGAACACCATGAAAACCATCATTTCCCTGGTTTCTGCACCACAGAAGAGCTCATTAAGTACACACCCTTTTTATTTTGGTCCATTCTGCTTGTAAGAGGAAGCAGGGACGTCTTTTATCATCATCAGCACTTCAGGCCTCACACTTAAGTATTTCACCACTGAGTGGCAGTATAAAACAAGTAGTATTTGCCTCTACTTAGTGCAACAAATTCTCATGAGTATTGCAGCGTGCAGATTACGGAAACGCATAAGAGTTTCGACTTCCGAATGTGTTCACGTTGACTATACCAGAGGTGGGGAGAAAAAAAGCAAGAGACATTCTGGCAATATTAATACAAGTACGATCATTTGATAACTACAAAGGCTGTACATTGAGGCACAAAAAAGAAAGGATTATACATCATGACTGCAGAGAAAGGTAAATCTGATCAGAAAAAAAAAACTGTAATGACCGCACCAGCAACAACAAACATCACTTTAATACTCTTAGAACTGGTGTGGCGAGCGACTACAACAGAAAGTCATCGACTGAGGCATTAGTTTTCCAGCACACGCTCATATATTCAACAACACACACCCACCCACACACACACGAATAACTACAAGTATATGAGTACACATTTTTGCACATACATATGCAAATGACTTGCATTTCCACACTTCCACACAATTTTTCACACTCTCACACATCGGCACAGACTTAAATCCTATACAGAGTTTACTTTCGTGTTTAAACAAAAATGCAGCAGTGTTGTATAAGTAATATCAAAGCAGGTCTCATGAAACATTTACATTTCAGCAATTACATATACATATATTCTAACTGTTAAGGCTAGCAAAATTCCGTTTTTCGATATATGAGAGTGACCCAGAAGAAGTGCGAGAAAATGATTATTCTGCACTTTTAACAATGATATTTAAGTCATGATCCGTAATTTATTTATTTATTTATTTTTTTATGAAGACCTCCAGTATGTTATCAGTCTCAAACTGGTGGCATGTTTAATATCAATCGTAAATCCAACACTGTACAAACCTTTATTTCCTTGGGGCCATATTCAGAGTTGGAGACATGAGTTATAAAAAATATTTTGATGTTTACATGAGGAAAACTTTCAGAGTCAATTTATGCAGGTGATTACGTTCTAGATAACCCATTTAGATTTTCAAATGACCCGTGTGTAGTTCATGCTTTTAAGGTTGCCAGATTTTTTTTTAAATATATAAATAATATTATAAATAAAATTTTCAATAATGCTGGAAAATTATTTTTTAAACATATTTTCGTACTTTTGCTGTAATACAGTATAACATAAAACCAGGAGACAATAATGACATATCAGGGGACATTTAAGTCAGACCGGGACTTTTCGTGAATGAAGGCGTAAAACTAAAATGAGTGATCCTTAAAAACGAGCGCATGACTTGTCACTGACTTACGGAAGAGACTCGTCTGCCTGTGGGAACTACACACGGATTGAGTTACTGCCACATCCCCCATACAGTCCTGTCCTTCTAACAAGCTGCTTCCACATGTTTGAACCATTAAAGGAGTTCCTGGGAGGCCAGCATTTCAGACGTGATGCGGGCTGTCCGATCATGACACTAGCGCAATGAGAAAACTTTCTACTTTAATAACCAAGCATACAGAAGACTAGTACATTAGCAATATATTGCTTCATGAATAAGCTACACCTGTCATGCTATTCATTATTGAAAATATAGTTTAGTAGATTATTAAATAGCATTTGATCCAGTTAATCATATTCATTAATTAAATTAATTAATATAATCGTTTTCAGTTTTGTCAGTTTTTCTTTATTTGATACATACTCCTGAGCACTTATTTTATTAATATGTAATGTAGTACCTGACATAATGCCAATGATGTTTCCAATGAATAATATGTCTTCTCTAATCTCTTCCTGCACACAAGTGAAGGCAATTATTTTCCTTTCTTTTATGTATTTAAAACCACAGACTAAAAAATGTTATGTGCCATATTTTGGTTACATTGAATTGTCAGCTAACAATGCTGAACTCAATACTGATCCTCATTCATGGTGTCACTGCATGAAAGATATTGGTTAAAGTTCAAGGTCAGAACTGTATAACTTATATAACTTGTATAAACCTTACTCGGTTTAGGATTCTAATCCTTTTGCATGAATATTTAATATTAAATCCTCTTTTTTTTTACTTGTGGCCCAACTCTGAATATGGTCCTTTATCTATGGAAGGATTGAGGAAATTTTGTTAATTGGTTAGAGAAGCATATTCCATGTCTAATGTTTAATCTTAAATGAGACAACAAAAAAAAACCTAGAGTTATCCTAATTTTGCAGACATGTTTAATGAATTTGCATGATTTCTATTGTATATTGTAAAGTTCCACAGGTCAGGCTTATGACACACTAAAATGGTTTTTAATATAAAGTCGGTTCTTCAATATTTTAAAATATTAGGCTTGGGCATGACCATCATGATGGCATTGTACAATTATCTGACAAGCAGTGCAGTTCACTGCATAACCAAAGATGCAGGCCCTTATCACTCCCCACTTATTTTCTAAACCACCCCTAACCCTGTTTACTCTCATAATCTACTGCATTCTACGATATGTACACAGTGTTATAATTCTACTCTTACTAACCTACTTCTCTCTAAATGTCTGTACATGTTGCTTCATACCTCCTGCTCTCTATACCTACAACCACCCACCCTCTCCTCTTTTCCCTTACTTCTGCATGTCACATTGCAGTAGAAGGACAATTGAAGGGTCGCTTTTGGCCGCCTCTTTGAACTCCTCCAATGTGATCTCGTCATTATGGTCTTTGTCCATCTTGCTAAAGATCTTGTCCACACGCTGCTGAGGTGTCAAGCCATCTTCGTTCATGCGCATCATAATCACCGTGCCAACCATCTTATATATTGCCTGAGAGACATCAAGAAGACAAAAGTGGCAAAAAGATGAAGACGGAATTGTGACAGATTAGGTTCTGGCATAATTAGACCTTACAAAAAATGTTCAAGCCAGAGAGCTGAGTAATCCATCCATCCATGCATCTAGGAACCAATGTAGCCTAACTAGGGGTCGTCGAGGACAATGAGGATTACCATTGTATTTATTCTCATTTTTACAACCGTGATAGGGCGTCCAGTCAACAGTTACACACACATTCAAACACTACGGGCAATTTGGAAACGCTGATTAGCCTAATCTGCATGTGTTTAGTCTGTGGGAAGAAACCGAAGTACCCGGAGGAAACCAAATACAAGTCTTACCTCTATGATTTCAAGCATCTCCATGCGAGTAATCTTGCCATCTCCGTCCAAATCATACATATTGAAGGCCCAGTTGAGTTTCTGCTCAAAGCTTCCCCGAGAGGTGATGGACAGAGCACAGATGAACTCCCTAAAGTCGATTGTGCCATCACCATTTTTGTCAAAGGTGCGAAAGGCATGCTGAGCAAATTTCGACGCATCACCATACGGGAAGAACTGTAATATACAAAAAATATCACTATGATGTAATATTACTCGGTTTATAATGGTGTTGAACAAACAGTCAGAACATGTAAAAAGGCTACTTTAATAAAGCAGATTTGTGAGACATTTTTAGAGTTATGTTTTTCTATGTGTGCTAAATAGCGTTTTAAAACGACCCAAATAGCAACCAATGAACTTTGAGGATCTACAGTAATTCTAGTTTAATTTAATGGCAATCTGAATGACCGTGGTTACAGTGAATGGAGCCATTCAGCTAAATCATTTGGTAATGGAATCATAATTAATAGCTTCTTGGAGCGATTTGTGCAAAAGGACTTACCTTGACATAAAGCTGCTGGAACTCCTCCAGATTAAGGATGCCAGAGGGACAGTCCTTCAAGAAGCCCTTATACCACTGCTTCAACTCAGCCTCATTGAACTCTGTGTTCTTGGTCAGGTCATCCAGAACCTCTGGAGCAAGCTTGCTGTTGTGTTTCCCCATGTTTATTAGCCTCTCTGGGGACAAACATAGAGAGAAAATGAGGGTTGTGGGGTTATTACAAAAACAACGGCACAACAGTTTCATAAGGTTGATCATTATTCCTACAGTTAAATCCTTGAACTTGACAAATTTGGTTCATGCCTAAAAAATGCTTTTTAAAAATATCTAATGTAATTTAGATTAAAATTACATAAAGCCTTTTAGATATTTTAGACAGGGATATTTAAAATGTGCATCGCTTTAACCCGGTACTAACCTTTTGCCTTACAACATAACACATATCTGCCCACCTACAGTAGGAGCCTGAGATATATTTGGCAAGCCCACATCTCTATGAGCTTTAAAAATGGTTATTTGGGTACACATGAAAAATGGGGTGCCACTGTAATGAGTCATTACCTGGACCCTTAGCTTATTAAAGTTGATGAAATATTTAACAGGTCTAAATACTTGACGAGGAGCTATAATGGCTAAATGCATCAGTGGTTATGCACCAGAGCTGCTGGAGCCCAGTCGCCCACAGCACATTTCTCTCCTCATGACAGGAGGCCATTTATGTGTGATCATGATGACTAATCAGAGGTAAGCATTCATCTCTATCCCCATTCTATCACCAGTACTTGGCTCTATTCTGTTTCCTCTCTCTCTCTCTCTCTCACTGACCTTTTTTGGATTTCTCAGGTACTTTCTGCTCCTCTAGGCATCACACCCATTCACTGGCTTCAGACAGGAAGCTTTAATTGAACATCTGAACAGTTAATCATTTTTAAAACTAATGAAACTGGCTTTTCAGTCAATGAAATGATTCACACACATTTTAAATGCATTTAAAGAGGAACTCTAGTATGTTTTGGCAGTATATACTAACCGGCGGTTCAGGTGCTCACCACAGATCTCAGAAAAAAAATCATAAACAATATACAGTATAGGAGCCAGCAGAGCATACTTATTGACAATCAGAATTATCTAATTATTTTTACCTCCTCGGTTTCTCTGAATAACTTCTATGGAAGCTACAGAAGCTCCACAATGAATTATATCACAAACACTAAAGGCTATTTTGTTCAGGCCAAAAGTAAGTACACCCAAGTAATCACTATCCCCCTTTAGATGAGTACTGTATTACATTGTTCTGTATTGCATGACACTGTTGTACCACAGTTGTTGTGCTCACTCAGTGATTTGAAATATGGACTTGGATTTACTCACTCTTTGCTTTGCTTGCTTGTATTTACTTTGCCGTTCTCTACTATTTAAAATAGACAACTCATTTGAGCTAGTCAAGTTCAAAAGTTAGTATCTTTTTGTTATGAGAGGGCACTCCAATATGGCACTACCGAATATGTTGTTAAGTGTGGGAGCCCCAACGCAGGAATTAGAGGAGAGCATTGAGACGTGGGGTGATTATGTGTATTTTGGCGGGGATTAATCGGTTAGGGCAAGCACCTCGCAGTGCTGAGGATATGGCGCTTCAATGCTGCTTTGTAACTCAGCTAAAGAAAGGGGCGTGTCTTGTGAACCATGGGCGTCTAAACCTAAATATGTATATATGCTCCCCTTTTTTGTGAAAGGATTTTTTTTTTCAAACATTTATTTCTTTATCTCTAAAGAGATGTTTATCTTTTAGGCCTTTTTTCAGTTCTCTTCTCTTAAACTTTCATCTTTCTTCTCAGTTTTCCCTTTTCTTTATCCCTTCACTTTTCTGTTCAGTTTTCTCTTCTCTTTATCTTTTCCTATATGGGCACAATGCTAGCAGACCTGGTGCTCTCTAAATGTTCACACAGCTGGTTTCTGGGGGTTTACATAACCTACTGGACAGGTGTAGCGCGTTTGCTCTGATTGCCTAGCAACCATGGCCGTCCACTGCTCTGCCTGCCTGTAAATCCGCGAAGTTGTCCACAGACTTGCCTTTCGCATGGGGGCCGTGTTACACATTAGTGTTAATTTTTTATTAAAAAACACCTGAATGTAGCGAGTCTGAGTATTAGGCAAATAGAACCTCAGACAAACAACAATGAATGTTTGCCTTATAATCAAATGTCTCTACTTTGGTGTTATTGAGACATCGTTTAAGAAATTTCAAGGTTTCAACAGATGTCACTTTTCCAACTTTTCCTCACACAGATGACCTGTTTATTGTTCTTTGAGAGTCACATACTTTCATTTTCATTTCTTGTCCATAAACTATCCTGTGCTTATCATGTCTTTTCCTATCATGAAGGAAAACTCCTATCATGAAGATTGAAAACTGTCTTAAATAATCACAATATCTGAATAAACCTAATTACTGTAGAACTATGGAGTTCGCCAATGGCCTTCGCATATTGCTAAGGAGCAACAATTGCTTCTATGAGCTATTCACTGATATCTTTTCTTTTTCGCCTGGTGAACTTGAACATTTCAAACAACCAGACATAACTGCCTAAGGCTTCTGTTTTTATGGTGGTGCCCACTCATCCTCATGATCAGCTAATCAGCTCCTGAGTACAGATCACCTTGTTAATTGCTATAGAAGCAGTGTGCGCACTTAAATCTATCCACATTCCTTGTCTAAATTGAATGTGCCACTAACCTATTAATAATTTCATGCAGCCAGCCAGTCTGTTTCCACACCTAATGGGTGAGAGTACTGTGGAGTAGCATATCACCTTATTAACACATCTAATTAAACTCAGCAGCTAACTACCCAGGGCTTTGTGGACTACATTTTGGGGATTAGGGAAAAAAAATCAAGACAAAATCAAGACACCCTGTTACACCCTGCCTAATGCTGATCCAAACATTTGACCCCCATCAACCACATTTTTGCCCAGTGGCACAATCAAACGGGGTCTCAGTTAAAATGAGCCGGGTTCCCAAGTTTAACTTGCTACTTGCCTGTACTAAAATTGTACATTATAGTTAATTAAAGAATACACTTACAGTGGAATAATTATAAAGCAATAGCAATCAGATCTCTCTAATAGAGCTCAAGCAACAGCAACTTTATCAATAAGGGCTAGGCACAAGAACTAAGCACTAAGAAAATCCCCTTCCTTGGGATCTTTTAACCAGCTGATATGTTATTATATTTATTGGGGGGGGGGGGGGATCTAAATTCAGATATTCTAAATTTAGATATCTAATATTCTCCTTCTAAACAACCACGGTTTTTAAATGCCATCTATATAACTACTACCGCAATATCTATTGTAATATATAAAATAGCATCATGCATTATATTTTATCAAGGCAGTATTTAAACACACAGTAGAGGTTCCTGTGACAGCAGTTCAAAAGTACAAAACAAAAGTAGAGGATAAGGGATGTCTCTGATGTCAAGCCTCTTTTATTTAACTCTCTATGAATGTTATCAACTGACACGGGATAATCATAGCCAGCCGGGGAACAGATCATGAGAACCGAGGTCCTAAAGATGATGAGAAAATAAGTTGGTGACACAATCAGCAGGCCAGAATAGAATGAAAATTAAGGCGAAACAAACCTGGAAATACTGTGATTCTCTAAAGTATGTTCACTCTAGTATAGTGTTAAAGATATTCTACTGCATGTTCAGCTGTGGTTCCTTTACTTTTACAATTTTACTCAGTGTCATCTTTCAGGAAGACTTTTTTTTTTTTTTTTTTTACTCACAGGAGATTTTACAAATATATAAACAAACAGTTATTAAATATGCATTAAAGGCATGATGTTATATAAGGATGAGAAACCCAAACAGAAGGCAAAACAAGAGTATAAAAGAGTAGATATGTCTTCACATGCATATGCACATGTCTTCCCTCCCCCTCCCCCCCCCCCATAGCAAAGGTCAGCAGTTCGCTTTCATATTGAATATATGCTATTGACAACAAAGGGGGCAAATGTTACAGCAGTTCCAAAATACAGAAAGCAAAGGTGGGCATAACTTCTTTTATTAACTGATGTAGGTCGTTCAAATTGCACACGTTTGTAGAGAATTTCTTTCTCTATACTACTACTCAACAAAGTCTCCATCACAGAGATGCATTTGCACCATTGTTAAACCCAAATCTCAAATCCTCTTTGAAAACCCCCTTCGTCACAAGTGATGATTTGCTACTGCATGGTTTGTCTTCACTGCTGGGTTCCCCTTCTTTAAACTCCTTCATCATGGTGTCAATGGTGTTATCTCCATAAACATTCTATAGCACAGTGCAAGGTGATCAGCTGCAGCAAAGAGGGGTTTTTATAGAGATTTCAAGAGTTGACAGTAGAGTACTGGCACAAATGCATCACTTGTGATGGAGTCTGCATTGAGGAGCACATTTGCACATTGGAAGGATTCATTTACCAGAATTCATTTTATGCCCAATTATGCATTTCTTTTGATACAGCATTCATACTTGGCACCATTTATTTTTTACACTTGTTTCAAATGTGGTGTTCACCCTAGAACTTATGCAATGGGCAGGTATAACTTCCAGCTACTAGTAAAGAATCTGCTAACTAGTATTCTCTCCATCATTATTTTTTATAGATATTGAAATACAATTGTAAGCTCTGTATCAGCCCCCCCAGACTTCAGCGTTAAATTCCTAGCTGTCAATCTGAGATTGAAATTGAAATTGTTATTCACCTGATTTCCTCTGATGGTTTCATTTGTTTCGGTCTATGATATGTTACATTAAATTCTCCGAAACTCGTTTATACAGTGCAACTGGATGCACATTAAGTACAAATACATAAATATGACTTCAAAAAAAAATTGTTGATAATGTTTGCCACAGGAGAGATCCACAGTAGCTATGCAGGCAGCGTCCTGCACATCACTCATGCATGGTTATGCAAGAACTGCATGAAATTATTTTTAGCTCACCATCTTAAATATTGTCTTCATACTAGTGGTCTTTATACTGTATACAATGTCCTGTTTGTCAGCATCCCCAATTCCTCTTTCAAAATCTGTACCCATCAAAGCAGTCTAAGCTTTCTTATTGACTTGGCTTCCTGGGGTGGTTCCCGACCCCACTGCTGTTTATTGGATTGCTTGACTTTAAGACTGCTATCCATTTAATGCGAATCTGTATCAGCAGTTCCCTCACCATGGTATGTGAACATACTTACATCATAATCATAAGCCCACAGCATTTTAGCCATTTTTTTTTGTGCCGTTTTTTTTTTTTTTTTTAATAAACATACAATATATAGGGTTCAGGATTATGCCGTATAGAGAGACATATGCTTTTTAGCCAATATGGTGAACTGAATTGTATTAAAAATTGCGCAAAAAAACACAAAGCAAAGAAATAGCACAGATACACACGATCACATGTTTTAATAGTTGTTTTTCCACTAGTGTCTATGAACAAAAAAATTATAATATACTCATTTTGTGAGTTTTACATTTTACGACGTACATATATATTTTTAATTGTCATTGATTAAAAATGGCGGCACGGTGGTGTAGTGGTTAGCACTGTCGCCTTGCACCTCCAGAATCCGGGTTCGATCCCCGGCCAGGCTCGATTCCCGTCTCTGTGTGCATGGAGTTCGCATGTTCTCCCCGTGCTTGGTGGGTTTCCTCCGGGTACTCCGGTTTCCTCCCACAGTCCAAAGACATGTAGATTAGGCTAATTGGCATTCCCAAATTGCCAGTAGTGTGTGAATGAGTGAGTGTGTGTGTGTCTGTGCCCTGCGATGGATTGGCACCCTATCCAAGGTGTACCCTGCCATGTGCCCCAAGTCTCCTGGGATAAGCTCCAGGCCCCCCGTGACCCTGAATACAGGATTAAGCAGTATAGATGATGAGTGAGTGATTAAAAATGCTGCGTTCCTGATATGGATCTGCTGCTTGAGTTTTGGATATTAATGCTTCTAATATTATTTATAGATTTCAAAATAGACGTCTATCATAATGCTATTAAAAAATGTAGATTTTTCATATCTTTTCTAAATCAGGATGGCTTGCAGTACGTGATTTCTTCTTCTGATTTATGATTATCATACTGAAGGCATGCATTTTGGCTGGGACATGACACTGACCAGAATGCCATAAATAACTCCACAGTGAGGGTGTGGTTGCTTCTAAATAAAAGCTCCTCATGTTTTGGGTGTAAATACAAAGGCAGTAAGGCAGGTTTTTAACATAAATAGGATCATCTTTAGCAAAAATCAGTGTTCTCGTTAATTAAGTGAACAGTTGCTAAACTTGTAGCTCCCACTTATCAATTTAATGGTGGTGGATATTGCTTGCATTTATTATTAGATGTATTAAGAAAATGGAATTTGGGTTCTATTATTGGAAAAGGTGAGAGGTTGTGCTGCAATAAGGAGAGCAGTTATCTTAATATTGTCAGCTTGAGATATTAGATTCAACTGTCTAGCTCATTTATACACATAAACATCATAAGGTAATTTAAGACTAGATCACTAATTTGATTATTCCAGTCTAGTCACTCTTTATATTTAGAATTCGTCTTAGGGGGTATTTGCTCAGAAACTCTAGTCACTAAAAGCAAGGATGGTAAACTTGAGTAATGTGCATCCATCATAAGCATTTCATACTCTAAAATCTAATAAATATATTTTTTCTAAACAATTTAGAAACCACTAACTGAGAAGAAACAATTGAAGAGATCCCTAATCTCATCTCTAATTGCATAAATTTTAAGGATTATTAAAATCATTTGGATTTATAGGGCAACATTTATCAAATCTAAATATACTTCACATTTCATATACATTCCATAATGCAAGCTTCCCCACTCATTAGATCCTATAATTATAGCAGAGCCCAGGACTAAGAGTTTAACAGAATTAAGCCAGTTAGGCAGAAAATCCCACCACGGCTGGTTTAATTCTTGGATTTAGCTCTGCAATGGACCCATTTACGGTACTGTCTTTAACGACTGCATTAAGGGGACCATAGACTTTACAGAATATATAAATGAATATATGATCATAAATGTATTATATGGAAAAAACTACAAGAAAATATGTTTAAGGTTTTTAAGTTTCTGGCAGACACAATGTGACCAGACTGGACAGGATAATCGTATTTAAAATAAAACAATACAGAGGGGGGAAAAGGTGCTTTCATTTTGCAATTTCCATTTTCTAATGGCTGATGTTATCCGTTCTTAAGCCAGGATTATTGATTCCCTGGAAAGTGACACAAACCTAGGCATCTTGGAGGACTGGGACAAAGTGTAAACTAAAGCAAAGGACTAATGGGACCAAGGCTCAAAAATACAGTATGTAAATCATCACAGTTATTGAAAATGGTTTTTGGATTTGCAACTTCACCTAGGCAGATGCATACATGTTCCTATACTTTTATAAACATATGTATGTAGGATTTAGGTTCAGTTCTGACCCCTCAGGGCGTGGCTCCTCAAGACCTCTGGTGGTGTGCTATGGTGTCTGGCACCAGGTCATAGGCAGCAGATCCTTTGGGTGCTGTGGGTTGCACAATGGGCTTCCCTGGATCAGACTTGTTTATCCAGTGCATGCCATGGGTGCTCAGTCAGATTGGGATCTGGGGAGCTTGGAGGTCGGCTACCCTTTTATTTCACTGACATTTTTTGGCAATTTGTGCGGCACTGGTATTTCTGTGGGATCGGACCAGACAGGTTGGCCTTTGGTCCCAGCAGGCATGGGGGCGATCACTGGTATATAGTTGGTAATCAATGCTGTTCATTTGACCTGTCAGTTGTCATAATGTTATGGCTGATCAGTGTTGAACAAAAACAAAGAACAAG
Source organism: Clarias macrocephalus (assembly GCA_011419295.1). NCBI lineage: Eukaryota > Metazoa > Chordata > Actinopteri > Siluriformes > Clariidae > Clarias > Clarias macrocephalus. The sequence goes on along the minus strand of JAAGKR010000854.1, from coordinate 69,821 downwards.
GACACCCCACAGGAGATCTCCAGGTTCTTAAAGCTGTGCTAACAATGACAATTATCTAGCTCACATCGCATCTCTGTTGCTCTTTTTCCCTCCATCTGTCTCTGATCATTGTCACTCAGATGGATCGATAGACCACAGCTGGCAGGCTGCTGGTTTCTGTTCTGTCTTTGACATTCCAGCCACGTCAGTCCCATCCTTTTAAGAGTTGCTGAATGAGATAGGAACTCTCGACTCTGGGACACTGCATTTGATTCATTCCAACACACAATGGAGATAGGAAAAGAGACAGAAAGAAAGAGACAGAGAGATTGGAATAGATTGAGAAAAAAATAGAGACATTTGTGTCATGTGTGGAGAACACTGAGCTAGTCCTTGAATGTGATTGAAAAAAGTGTCACTGTGACTTTTGAGAGTTTAGAATCTGTTATAGACTCTAATCTAAAGAATGACTTCCTGCTAGCTTTGAAATTAATATCTGGGACGGAGAAAATGTAAAAGACTCTGAAAGACTGAAATGTTAAATTGCTGTTTTTTCATAGTTAACAGCAAAATCCGAAGGGTCCAGGTTTATGGTAAAGCAGCCTCGGTTTAACTTCTTTCGTCCTATATCCAGGACACAATGCCATCATTGTCAGAACAAGTAATACAGATACACCAATAGCTACTACATTACTATAATATTAGCCTGTGCATATTGCAAGTAAGGAGTGTGTAAAGTTTTCCTGTGACACAGCATTGGCAGCGGCTCTAAAAGTTGCTTCATATGTTTTGGAGGAAGCATGTGTTAGCCTTCCCCCTTCTCAGTTGGTAGCGGGCTTATAAGAAGCGAAGCGAGAGCTGCCAAGTGTATGGGGATTGGCATCTGACCAAATATGGGAGAAAACTTGGTATAAAATGTAGAGTAAAAACCATTGTTGTTTTTACACTACCAACTATCTGCATGTGTAACCATGATGTGCATTATTTTATTTCATATTATTTGACAATAAAAGGGAACAAGAAGTCCGCATATAAAGAGGTTGAATGTTCTGGCTGGTGTGATGAGTTACAACAAGCATTCAGAGCACAGTGTAGCACTATTTATGTTATTTAACAAACAGTTTAGCATTTTGCACTGCCGTATAACCATAATTCATTAAGTATGCACTAATTAGCAAGTATGTGCTAATAAGTGTGTACGTGCATGGAGTAATTAATATGTACACAAATCACTCAGGCAGATAAAGTGGAAGGTCCATCCTACTGAAGGTTCTATATTGGACTGTTGGAAAATGCTACTGCTGTTTACATGGACTATCGGTTAAAAAAATAGATTTCAACAAGATTCTATTCTTGATGTGTGAATTAAGTAGATCATCAATTAATCCCACAAACAAAACAAATGTTGACTTACAGTTAAAAATCATTTAAGAAATGAGGATAAATAGCAATAACTAGCTTTTGATTTTCATTGCATACTAAGGTGTTTGCCTGGTATACTGTAAGCACTACATTTTAGTGCCACCTGTATGTGAAATTTCTTGAAACTTTCCCTTGAATGTAGCTCAGTTCCAGGTGAGTCATTAAATTCGTAACTGGCATAACAACCGATAGTGGGCATAAATAATGCAGCTGTTGAGCACTAAAGGTCAACCATGCTTATGTAGAGACATAGAGGCAGATCCATAACTGTCAGACACCATCATCATCCACTGGAAGTGCTTTTGTGTACTGCCTGGGGCGACATACACAATACAAAAGGGGTTTCTACATAATACATGAAAGGATCCAGGAGAAAGAATAGATTGTTATATTTGACCAGACTAATAAAAATAATAATGGCTGCTAATTGTTGTAATTCTTTTTTGCATGTCTATGTGCCCATTATCACTCTCTTCTATGTCGATATATACATATATCATGTATCACAAACTGAAACCTCTGCTCTTGTAGCAATAATTACATTCATTTATTAAGATTTATTGAAATTTATTCTTTTTTTCTACATTCAAATAGCATGAACCAGTAACCAGGAAATAACTTTAACTGTCCCCACTGGAGCACTTTTTAATCCAAGTTCCTGTAAAACGTGTAAGACAGATTCATAACCATGTATGATGTCCAACTGTGTCTAAAACAAAACAAAACATTGGTATTGATATTGTTTTGATGATATTGCCCAGGTGCCCACCATTTCAAATTAGAACCTCTGAAGCAGGTGTTATTTCCATTGCAAAATGGTGGCAGCAAAATGGACAAGCAGGAAACACTCCTTGATGAGACCAGGTCAAGGGACCATGATGTGCTGAAGGCTATCATTTGTGCTTTCTATGCAATGATCCATTTCAAGAAAAATTAAAAAGATTGGAGATCTTTTTGGACCTCAAAGACCTTGTGGCTTTTTAAAAATTGTTTTATGGTCCGTTCTTGTTAAAAAAAAAAAATAAAAAATAGATGTCTGCATCTTAGACAACACAGGGAAAAAACAAGGTATTCTCCACCTGCTCATGAGGATATCCTTGCATCAACAGCTCATTCCCCAAAGGGTGATAACTGGTACTGCAGCATCCTGTTATACCCTAGGGACTGTGAGTAATGAGCAAAACTTACAGTATAACATATGTTGTATGATGGAGAAATGCAAACTATGGATCTAGGGGGTAGTTGATGGTGGACGATGAAAATTTATGACTACGTTAAGAGCATGTGCTACATAATTAGCTGCATTAAACTATTAACCTGAGGGCTTGGACAACATCCATGAGTTAATAACAATGAACAGGTGGGTTGCACCTGATGACTAGAATCCCTTCAGACAAAGAGTTTAGACTCAGGGGCTATGGTAATATAATTAGGACTCAATCAACATTTAATATTCAAGCTACTACACAATCTTAGTACAACTGCATTGTATTTGATTCGCTTCATGTCTTATCCCAGGTTTGACAATGAATTGAATTAATAGATCAATGAATGAATCAATTAATCCATCAATAAGTCGGCACATGGCTCCGTGGAAGAGTTATACATTACCCGTGGGTATTACTTCTGGTAATTTTTAGAAGGAAAAAACAGTGTCAGACCCATTCATGGACATCTGTTAAAACACAGATATTGGGATATATCATTACTAAATAATTTATACCACTGTCCCATGGAAAACTAGTAAAATCTGTGAAGTGCTTAGGCTAAATGACTCCCAGTTGGAACAGCTAAAAGATAGAACCCTTTCGAAATTCCAAACCATTTTCTGTTAAAGTTTGAAATTCTGTACATAGAAGAGAAGCCAAAAGCCACCCTCTGGTTTAGTGGAAATACCACCTGGCTTAGTAGCATATCAGTGGAAAGTCATGCCAGCAGCAAGTTTGGCAAGGCATGCATAATCCTGTTGTTCTGTATTAGCTGTGTCAACCTGTATTTTCCTCAGATCCAAGTACCATGACATGAGGACAACATAAGTACAACATGTCTGCGATGTCCAAACATGGCCTATTGCATCATGCGGTGACTTGAGCGGCTAAAGGCGTTTGACAGTATCTTGCTCATTATAACACTACACTCTTCATTTTTTTTCATTCGCATTCAAAACAAGCAGTGGTACAAAGCAAGCGAAAAGAATCTTGAAGTTCTGTGAGATATGAAAAAACACAACAATACCAACAGGCACTTTTCCGAAGTGTGAAGAACAAATCTGCGATTTGCTCATTTTTTGTCCATGCATTGTCTTCTGCATGTCTTTATGCATTGAGTTCATGTGATGTGAGGTGGCTTGATTAGTCATGCTGAAGACCCAATGACTGGCCATTGGGTTTTTGAGTTCAGCCATTTTGGAAATGTCATCCATCTCCATGAGAAACAGAGCATGTGGGCAATCGATCAAACAGCTCTGCATGCACGATTTGATACACCTGGTGCTGCCTGGCCACTTTTGTCTCGGTCAAAAAGGAATACTGACAGTGGCCATGTGTTCGCTTGAATGGGATTTTTTGCATGGGTGAGATTCAATCAGGGATGTAGACTAAAGGTGATGTAGGGTACTGAGAGGTACTGAGTTCAGGCTCCTTGCCTTTCACCGGTCCTTAGTCACCAGAAGCACAGGGCCAGAAAATACAAATGTGATATGTCTATCGGGAGAAAAAAAAGAAAGAAAATAAAATAAAAAAACATAATATCCTATATTATATCCTATCGTAATCCAACTATGTTAACTTTGTTTCACATCAGATGTCAAATCTCTCTCTCACACACACACACACACACACACAGACACTCTCCACACACACACACACACACACACAGAGGAGCCTCCAAAAAATTTATACACAATTCAAAATGAAAAATATATGCACGAAAAATCACGGTCACATGATAGCATCATATACTGTATATCTTTTTTGCATACTTTGTAAAGAAAGGACCTTTTGACAACCACCGATCGGCTAGCCATCCTTAAACTTCTCTATAGGGACAAACATTTACAACACCATTCCTGAAACACTGTAAGCTATATGATATGTTTTGGGACATTTTCTTCTTTGGACCATGATTCTCAGTGGTCAATATCTGGATTGTCTATCTGGTCAGCACATGTCTATCTTCACTTCCACCCAACACAGTTATTTATTTATTTACACTGCATCACTGCATCACTGCGGGGCTCAGTAAAACTCATGACACTGTCACAACTCCATCCAGGATCATCTTTCTAATGAGCGGTGAATGAAAGATGTAATGATCTCACTGCAGTAAGACTCACTAGGTTCATCTCCAGTCAGCCACCAAGATACAGTACATTCTACCCATGCACAGGGTAAATCAACCACTTTCTGGGATGTCACTAGACCGTGAGTGTGGAGTAGTACACAGTTGCAGTGGGACACAAATGCGCATACATATCAGCATGGAAAGAGTGCAGAACATACTGTAAGCACACTCATGCAGAGCAGCGCAACACCGCAGTCAGGGAATTAGACCTGCATTAGACTATACAACCATTACAGCTGCTATTGGGTTGTTTGTAGAAGTGCAAAGACACTTTGTTGGTTTCATGCTGTATATTCATATTGTATACCAGCACACAATAAACAAAAACACAATCTGTATGCACTCGCAGGCATTTTTACCACAGAAGGTAATTAGTGCCAAGCTGCACATAATGACACATTTATAATAAAAGGGAATTAATATAAGCAGGTTTTATTATACAGCAGATTTTCCGTTTATTATCACAAGCTGACAAAATCACACACAAACACATACACACACACACACACACACACACACACACGTTTACGTTTATAAAGCTGAGAGGAGACGCAGGGATGACTCACCCAAATGTTTTGGTTTTTTTGCGGTGAGGTGGCGTGTGTGTGTGTCCGCAATGTGTTTCTGGAAACGGATAACCGCGTGAACGGCGCTCGGCAGGGGACCGGACAGAACCGTGGAGCCGCACGCGCGCAGACGCTTCTCTCCTTCTCCTTACAGCTTGGCGCAATGAATGAAGCGCGCGCATCACCCTGGCTACCATATTTGCATAAGCACCACCCAAAGCCTCCTCTGATTGGACAGAATTCCAAAGCTCTCTGACTGGCTAATTCTTGTGCGAATATTATTGGATGTCAATCAAACTAGACTTTAAGGAGTGTTGTTATTATTATTATTATTATTATTATTACAGAATACAGAATTATATTGCCGACACAGTGGCGTAGCCGTTAACACTGTTGCCCTGCACGTCGAGCGCTTGAGTCCCACCTCAGGGTCTGTGAGGATGTTTGTCACATGCTTGTTGGGTTTCCTCCTAGTAGTCAGGTTTCCTCCCACACTCCATAAACATGCAGTTTAGTCGAACTGGCATTCCCAAATTGCCTGTAGTGTGTGAATGTTGACTGGAGGTCCTACCATGGTCGTAAAAATAGGAATAAATACACTGGTAATCATCATTGGTCTCTAGTGGGGCTACAGAAGTTTCTAGATGGAAAGTTATATTAAGTGTTACATGAATGGTTTATAAGAGATATAAAGAAGAAAAGGATGGGGGTTTAAGAAAAAAATAGACTATTGAAATCTGGAGAAAGATAGATAGTTTTAGAAGTTCATACAAAAATGGTAAATAATAGACAATATTGTACTTGATAGATTTTTAGCCCTTGTGTTTGAAAGAAAAAAGAAAAAAAGATTTTTGGTGGCAAACTTCCTTTTGTGAATATGAAATTTAGGAAATAAAATTAACAGAATAATTTCTGGCAGTTCCCAATGAGTTAAACAGTAATTTTTTCTTCCCATAATTAAATAAAATTATCAATATGGGTGATGTATGCATACACAATTTACCATAAATAATAATAATAATAATAATAATAATAATAATAATAATAATAATAATAATAAACTTTCTTTCTCCTGCTCTTGTCGAGGAGTCGCCACAGTGGAACCTACCACTCGCAGGCCTGAAAGCAGAATCCTCAGATCCCCAAATCAACAACCAATCAAGAGTCTAAGGCGCCTAAGCAACCTCTCCCCTAATAACAATAATAATAATGATGAACATTAGTCTCAGGGATACACAACAAAATTTACATGCCAATATCCTTTCTATTTTTTTCATAGTATGTCTTAATTAGATAAATTCTATTAATCAATTTAAAAGAAACCTCTTTAATTTTATTGGTTATCCAATATTGATTGGGTAAGAGCTAAAGTCTTTCCCATTGGAATAATCAAAATACATAGCCATGCACATAAACAGCATGATATCAGTTAAAGACAGATCTGTTTGACTAAGATACTTGTATCACTGGTCTTGTAAAAGGCAGAAACTAATAATATAATCTAATTAGGCTGTAAAGCATTAACAGACTCTTGTGACCCTCTGACCCCAGAGGGTCCAACCCAAAATCCTATATTGTAGTACATTTTTGGCACTGTAAAGTTAATTTAATTAGTAGATAATCATCAAGGACAAATAAATCTTTTTATTGAATCTGTAGCGTGCCCGTGATTAACATGGGCAGTTATTATGGTTATATAATTTTATCCTTTTAGAGGTTTGCTTACTTCTCTCATAATTAGGGATTATGAATTCCCAACATAAACAGCACAGTAAAGAGGTACCTCAGTTTTTGTGTTTTGTCTTTTTATTTTTTCATAAAAAATTTAAAAAACATTTATTTAAAATTAAGAATTTCAGAATGGTCAAATTATTGACCTACTTTAAACAAACATGAAATTACTGGAACGGGGTTAAGAACAGTCCAATCATTATTAAAACCTGGAAGAATAGGGCTGAACTGGCAGCTATGAAGAAGCAATGTGATCAGAAAGAAATCCTGAATGTCTGTAATCATAAATCACTTACATGCTCTACTGTAAAGTAAAAATCACAGCCATGTTTAATAGTGAATGCAAGCTCACAATGTGATGGGAACTCACAGGATTAGGACTAAACAGCTGTGTGGCCATAAGAAAACCACTAGTGAGACTAATTAGAGAAAAGGCTTTAATTCACTAGAGAGCATAAATATTGGACCTTAGATCAATAGAAAAAGGTCATCTGGTCAGATGAGTCCAGAACAACGAGTGCATCAAGGTATGAAGGGGAGCACATGAAGCACATCATCCATAGTACTATACACGCCTCTGTAGTTAGTGCTCAGCAACATTGTGGCAATAAAATGCTTTTTTCATTCTATAATGGCACAGGACTCAAATTGTGAAAAAAAAAAAAAAGTGGTTCTGGGAGCATTCAAAGGAAATGTTAGAGTATGCACTTTTTATTTTTATTTTTTTGCTGCTACATAGAATCTACAAGATAGCATAACACCTTTTTAAAGTAAAAATACATTGATCAAATAGACAGCATCTAGCAATTTCTTCATTTAAATGATGCAAATCTCCATTCTGAATTGATATCTCTGCACTGCAATATGAAGCTGCATCTATTTATTATAATAATATCATTGTGCCATGCTATGATTTACAGTTCCATTAAATTATTATACCAGCTCTGCTCAGCTGTGCTTACAGGTCACAAAAATCAAAGCTGAGGAACTTGAGTCACCCGGCATAAGCCCTGATTTCATTTGTGGATGTGTAACCAGAACTGTCTACTCTAATAGTCTAGTGAGAGACATTTAGATAAGAATTCAGCAACTGGCCTTAAATTCCTTTACAAATAACTTAAATAAACAGGGTCTGTTCTGTTTGATTATAAGTACAGGGTTTCTATTATTATTATTATTATTATTATTATTATTATTATTATTATTGTCCATAATATTCATACACTCACAACCCACATTATTAGGGTTACATACCTCCTAATGATCAAGAGATCAATTATGTGGCAGTAGTGCAGTGCAAAAATCTTCCAGCTACAGGCCAAAAAGCTCAGCATCAGAACAGGGAACACATGCTCTCAATGACTTTATTCATCTTCAGCTGTCCAGTTTTGATGATTTTGTGGCCTCAGATTCTTTTTCTTGCTTGACAGAATGTGGCCTTTTGTCGTAGCCCATTTTTTAGCTATCAATGTAAGTCCAGGAATTCTTGGCTATTGAATTTGATCTTCCCAATAATATAAGTGGGACCTAAATACAATTTATTAGCTGCTTGAGTCTAGGACTAGGATCATTAACCCTACTAAATGATCAAAATATTTAATGGTGCAGAGGAGATTTCTGCTCCTTATTGTGTTGTACTTCACAGTTCAGCTGACCTGTCCTTCAGATCAGTTAGTATAAGGAAGTGTGTAATCAGGACATGGCCTCACCTTCATGCACATTCTGCAGTGTCGTGGTGGGTTAGCAGTTATGTCAGATCCCTTTTTTTTACACTCTTTCAGTAAGCCACACTTTAAGCATATATCAAGACAGAGCTAAATAAATAAATGTATTTTATTGTATTTTTATTTTGTGTCTACGTCCCAGTAAGCTATTTAGCTCTTTGTTTTTATTTATGTCTAAATATGTACTTCACCCATGCACCCCATATATCCTATTCTATATAGCCTAGTCGCCTCAGTTCCAAAATTATGCTAGCATTATTCCTACTTAATTTCTTATGTGAATTATGTGAATCCTTACAGTTATTAGCCTATGTGACTGGTCCCTTGAAATTTAGAACCCATCCCTATAATACATATTCCTAACATTTTATTCTGCATAAAGCAGTCTTTTATATTATGACAGAGTTCCACACTTTGCACATGGTCATTATAAATAATTAAATCTGGCCATTTTTTCCCGTCCATCTCATATACTGTAATTTTAGAGAGAGAGAGTTCTCAGGTGAGTGTTGCTCCCCTTGTTCATTTTCATTATAGGAGATTATTATACAGTACTAGCTATAATAACATTTCACTTGGTGGAAAAAAAATCTCTGCTTTGGTGAAAGACATTTAAGTAATATTACAGAGGCAGGATTGCCGTTATGGTTGAATATCAACACGGCTGTGATGTGGTCATAGGCACGGGGGTTCAGTCCCATGACTGCCAGAACTAACTAACTGCAGCTGGTGGAGCTGGCAATTGACTGTTAGTGTAATTAACAGAGGTGAAAGTAGTTTTAAATTCCTACAGGAACTACTATAGGTTGCTAAAAGGTGAGGAGGATAAACCTTTGAATGGGTCGACAGTCCTGAGAAATTTAAAGATTTACTTTAAATTTCCACTTCTGCTTTACAATATCAGCTAACTGTTTGCACAGCATTTTTGAAAGTGTTAAACCACCTTTTTATGTAAAACCAGGTTTACAAATAATCAAGTCTCACTGTCCATACAGAATAAAACACATTCTCTACATATAACCAGCCATGGGGTGCTTTTCTCAAAGGGGCTTAAAGAGTCTCTCTCTTTTTCTCCTGCTCTGTTCTCTTTTTTGGTACAGTTACATTCTCACCCCACAGCAACAGTTCTCCATAACGGAGAAAATAAATGAATCATCTTAATTAATCATCTAAAGCAGGATTACTCTGAGTGAAAATAATTAAATGGGTGCAGGAGTCAGGGCAAGCATGCATAAGAGAGTCCAGGCTGGAAGAATGCCTGAGGCATTTCTCAACCCTCCATAATCTGACCTTTTATAGATCTAGATATTTGATCTCAATTTTTATAGTCTGTTTAATCAATTTAGGACAAATGTCTGTGTCTGGCCCGACTGACAGGGTGACAATTTGTCATTGTGTCCAGCCCTGTGATTAAAAGGTCAGCTCTGAAACTGAGAGTTTTTAGGAAAGGTTACAGTCAAGGGAAATCATTTAATATTTCTGTGTTTCACACACACGCACGCATACACTGGCCAATTTAGTGTTGCAGGTTTCATGGCTAAATTTGACCAGTCTGGTGGCCAATCTTCATTGATTGCACATTCCACCAGTAAGAGCAGAGTGTGAAGGTTTAATTAGCAGAGGAATAGCACCGTTTTGCAATGCACACAACATTATGGGTGACATATCAGAGTTCAAAAGAGGACAAATTGCTGGCGCATCTGTGACGAAGACAGCAAGTCTTTGTGATGTATCAAGAGCCACGGTATCCAGGGTAATCTCAGGTAGGATGAACCACATCCAACAGGAGTAACTGTGGACGGCTGGGCTGCTTCGGTCACTCGTGCCAATGCCAAACATCGGTTTCAATGGTGCCAGCAGCGAAAAATCTTGGGCTGTAAACAATGTGAAACATACAGTATATTGTTCTCTGAGTCCACCTTTCAGATGAAATATCTATGCTAATAAATTACTTTGGGTGGGTACAGAGTAATTACCTCAATGGTTATGAGTGATCTTTAGGAATAATCTTCTATTTTTTTATAGAACTATATATCATATAAAATTTAACCAATCAATAATCAACCACTTCCAACAAAACGTTTAATAGCAGTTTATAAAGAATAATGCTACTGTGTTATACACCACTGTGTATAATGAACTATAGGCATTGGACTACGGTTCGTAAGTTTACAGGTTCAAACCCCATGACCACTATATTGCTACTGTTGGACCCTTGAGCAAGGCCCTTAATCCTCAACTGCATATATAAGGAGATACTTTTTTTTATATATATATCGCTCTGGATAAGGGCATCTGCCAAATGCCTAAATGTAAATGCATTCACTTGTAACTGAACCCATAAGACTCGTAGTGTGCTACATACTGCCAGCTCTACATATCCATATTCTATACCGTGCTGTACTGTGATGAGCTATATTAAGTGCATTAATGAATCCAGCCTGTCTTCGAAAGATGAATAGCTCAACTGTTCCTGTGAGCTGCCTCTCTTAATCACAGGAGGACAGCTCAACAGAATGAGAGTAAGATATAATAGGATCGATGGACGTGTTTTAGCTTTTGTACCGTGCATTAGATAGACTGTTGTGTAAAACATGGTGTTAACACTTACTCTGTTGCGAGACTAATTCATATTTCAGATTAGATGGATAAGTAGGTGTTTTAACTCATGAGTGACTAACATTAGTGTTAACATTAGCTTGTTGTCTTTTGAAACAACAAGCCCAAATGTTATTTTATTTATCAAATTTTAGATAATATTTTGGGATTTTTGTCCTCTCAACCAAAATTGAATGCATGATACCTCTAGTTCTAATGATCATTAATAACACTAGCTGTCAGTTGGCAGCTCAATGCAAGTTCCACGAGTCACGGTTAGTTAGTTCTGCTAGTCGCAGAATGATATCTGTTGGCAGAGTAAAATAATTTATTAAATAAATTTGCTGACTCATTCTCTCATCGTCTACACCCGCTTTATTCTGTATACCGGGGTTGTGCTGGCCCTGCAGCCTCTCCCAAGAGACTTGGGGCATGAGGCAGGGAACACCTTGGACAGGGTGCCAATATATTTCAGGGCACACATATATACAGACATACATTACCACTCAAAATATTGGGATCACTTGCAATTTTTGTTGTTGTTTTTTCAATACTTGGGATTTCAAAACTACTTAGAAAGTGATCCCAGTCACATCCTCACACTACGGGCTATTGGGGAACGTCAGTTAGCCTAATCTGCATCTCTTTGGACTGAGGGAGGAAACCGACCAAGCACGAGGAGAACATTCAAACTTCATGCACACAAACCCGAGGCAGGAATCAAACCCGTACCCTGGAGGTGCAAGGTGACCGTGCTAACCACTAAGCCACCATGCCACCAATTAAATAAACTATTGATAACTTATCAATAACTATTGGAACTTATCGCAAAAGCAATAAATGCAATTTATAATACATCTATGTATTAGAGCGTTGAACTCAAAATTGGTTTTATGACCCTTTTCAGATTGATGTGCAACAACTGCTTCTCTAAGACCAATGCTTATGTCTTTCCCTCTTGGCATTGTGCTAACACACTCTTGAATGCTCCAGACCAGCAAACTGCCAAAACTTCTGCTATTATAAAGATCTGCACACCTGCTGCTGATACATATATCAAGTTCTGACGATTAGTATGTAAGGGGGTACTTAGTATTGCCCACATGTTTTTTTTTTTCTTTTTGGCGTTTTTGCATGCAATTTTTTTTTCACTGTGCATGTAGGCTGTATTTGCCTCATACTAAGACCCACTATGATCAGATGATTTCTATTAGGTTTATACACTAAAACACATAATTAAAAAGGAGGTACAGTACTAACCTGAACAGCAGTTACATTTGTAGGTTGTCTCAAGCAGAAACTGTCACTAGTGACAATAGACCAGCATAATGATTTGCTTTTACAGTATTAATTCACAGTACACAAGTGTGTGTGTACAGTATTTTACAAACCATCGGTTATTAGTTCCTGTGAAGTAAGCGCCATCACATGCTCATTTTGTTCGTACTGACCCTTCCCTCTAACGGAAAAAGTGGACCCAAATGATGACAGCAAAATGTTTCCCACAGCATAACAATATCCCCAGTTGTTCCTTTACATTTCTTACATGAATCACATTATGCTATTTATAGTCAGTGGAAAAGTCTTAGTCACCCTTCATTTTTTCCATTAATTTTTTTTTTTTTGCATTACTTGTTTATTTTGTGCTTACTACCTATAATTCAGTAAAAAATGAGGAAATGCTACTTTTTTTTCCTTTTTTTTTGTATTGGAACTTTACTTATAACATCACTCGAGCTCCCTGGGACTTTGTGCAGAGACAGTAAAAAGATCTCTCGAGAACCAGGAATCAGACACATCCATTGTGAAAAAAAAAAAAAAAAACATTTCTAATCAAATGTATCTGCAATTTCTGAAGGCTACAGCAAATGAATTATATGATTATATAAATTTATTTCTAGGCAAATGTAACAACTTTTCTAAGTGTAAAGTCCTTGTTTTATTGGCAGATAATTCTGCTAATTTTAAGCATTTATTTATTGAAAGAAGCAAAATTATCTGCAAACTGAACAAGAAACTTTAAATACATTGGCCTAGATTTTCACTTTCTAAGTGTATTTATTTATTTATTTGTTTATTTATTTATTTATTATTTTTAGTATACCAATCCATTTCTTTTGAATGTGCACAGAATACCTAAAACAATATGCTGTACAGTATGTACTTATAAACATTTATAAAATATTAACTGTTTATTGGTAAACTTAACTGTTTCGTGTTCATTATACTAACTATTTGAAATACTGAGAATAATTTGTAGAATATTTCATTATTTTGAATGCACAGAATTCCTTGATGTTATCTTTCATGTGTTGTAATCTATGGGCTATCTATAAGACAACTGTAGTTTATTTCTAATATCATGCTATTCTACTTTTGCATTTTATGGATGCGTTTCTAAGAACAGCCTTTTTGCATGTCACATTAAAACATTGCCTATCGCTTTCTATCACACAGAATAACAATTAGTGTTTACTGTGATTCTCTTCAGCTATATTTGCACAGTCATACTTTAAAGACTATTCCATATCAATCCACACTATAAATAACCAGACAACACAATAGCAGTAAACCATTTGGATGACACTGAAGTCCAAATTGCATGCGTTAGCAGCACATTCACTCTGTATCTGGCACCATCTGCCATTTAAATTGCATATCCAGACAAATAATTTTATGACTCGATTTTGCAACAGCAGTTTATAATGGCCTGCTATAATTTTTTTAAGGCAACAGTACAGCTACTGCAGACGTCCTCTTACCAGAAATTAACATGTCAGATCTACAAAATGCAATAAGAACATAAACATTGGGGAGGTATGGCGTATTATATGAGTTAACAGAGTTAACACTGCAACTTTTACGCTTTAATCAAGTGCATTCAAGTCAAACCGGGACTTGTTATGATTGACATTTATAGACGCCTTCAAGCAAAGTATGATGATGATGATGATGCTCTCAGCTGCAGTAAAACATTTTAAAGAATGCCGTATGTCTCTTAATGACGATCCCGGGTGAGGATAACTTGTAGCCAACTTGCAGTAAAGACGCATCTGTCTGTGGGAGCTGTACACACAATCATTCACGAACACCACTTGCATATTACAGGGAGTTATTGCCACATCCCCTGTACAGTCCTGACTTCACTTCAAGCCATTTCCACATATACAGTTTGGGCCATTAAAGGAGTTCCTGGAAGGCCAGTGTTTCAGATGTGAAGCAGGAAGAAAGCTTTCTACCTTGATGGTATCCAAGCACTAGTGAAAAGCTGGGATAATGCATTGCATAGTGCATTAGTGTACCTAATTTAGCTAATGTAGCTAATATGTTTTTTTTTTTTACTATCATAACTGAGCTCCATTATTTTGCCAGATAAAAATAAGATAACTCTCTCACAAGCATTTGACTTAATGCCATTGCAAACAAAAACAGATGACAAAGCTCTACCAGTATCAGAGTGTTCTTATCAAAATCTCAGAGAATGACTGCTACTTCAACACTTATCTAAAAAACACTAATAGGAGGTAAGAACAGGCTTAGACACTATATGGCATATTAGGATATGACTACACTGAAGACTACAACTATAATTAATCTTCCTAAAACATACAGTAGAAATTCTGCTTAGAGAGAAATTGGCTGTTGCAGGATTATACTTAAAAACTCAACTTTCGTTTAGTTTTAGCATTCAATACTGTAATACAGCTGTAATCTAGTGCTTTTTTTTTACACTCATTAAGCAAATTAGTAACACTGGACAGCCAAATGCAACCATTAAATACAAAGCCAAATGCAACCATTAAGCCAAATATTGCGTAGGCTCCCCATGTGCCACCTGGGCAACTCTGGCCCCTCAGGGCGTGGCTTCACAGGGCCTCTGGGATGTGATGTGGTGGCTGGCGTTGGGACATTGGCAGCGGGGGCTGTGGGATGCTGGGTGGAGCCTTTATGGAACACACTTGAGTGCTCGATCAGATGGGGATCTGGGGAGTTTTGAGGCCGGGACAGCAGTTTTGGGGCACATGGGGCTTTTTTTTTTTTGGCAAACATTTCCTTTTTTTTGGGCGAGTTGTGCTGCATTGGCTTTTCTGTGGGAATGTATCAGACGGGCTAGCCATTGCTCAACACATGCATAAATGAGTCAGTTTACTAATAATAACTGAAATATAATTGATAATCATTGTAATTGTTTAAAAGTTATGTGGCATTAACATATCAATAGCTGACTATCGCTTTTTTTTTTGTTGTTGTTGTTGTTGTGTTTCAAGCAGTTGGTACTTGTCAGTGCCCATGAGCGTAAATTCAGGAGTCTGGTGGAAAGAGAGATATCCAAGGGACTGTTCAGACTAGTGACTAGTGAGCGTGGCTGATAAAATCAAAGTGAGCAAGTCAAGCAAAGAGAGTATACAAATGTACAACATATCCGTTCAAGTTTGTTTTTTCAGTTTAGTTCTATTCATGCACCAAAAATTGTACATTGATTAGTTTGTCTACTTCAAAAGGATTCTTTGTTTGTTTGTTTTTTTATTATTATTATTCTTTCTTAGAGACAATTGCCACCTATAAGTCTAGAGATGCCCAAAATGTACGCATGTTGTTGTTGTGGAATTACTCGACTAGCACATTTGTCTGTGATAACAAGTGAGGATTCTTCTCTCCATACATTCCCCTAGTGGAAAGAAGTACTTGTTTGTGGCATTTCTTTGCCACAGCACTAATTAACCTGCAACGATTGTGGCTGCATGTTATGAACAGATATGTTTAACCTGACCTCCCATGGCTAATTCCACAATGGCAAATCCTTTTATCTTTCCTTCCAGTCTCTCATCCTTCCGTCACCACGTTACCTTTATTTTTCCCTTGATGCATCCTTACTTACATTCTGTCTCCCTGGATATGGCAGTCGTGACCCAGTTGCTATAGTAACAGTACAAGCATCCTATAGGTCGCAGCCTCCTTCTTCTTATTTGTCAGTGAGTTAGACACACACATAATTGAGAGAAACAGAGAGAGAGAGAGAGAGAGAGAGAGAGAGAGAGAGAGTTCTCTAGTTTCTAAACTTGTAGTATATTCTCTCACACTACTCTTTTCGAGAAGGTGTTAGTGACTGTAAAAGGTGCTTGAGGATTGCTAAGCATGCCTGCATCCAGGCAAAGCACCGAAAAACCAAAGCAGTTTGAATAAGATGAATCACAAGTGATCCTCATATGGGCCATTAGGTGTGCTACGGGTTTGGGTTTGTTTTCCTCTCTGTGGCAACAACAAGTGTGTATGAGCACGTGAGTGTGTGTGTGTGTATGTGTGTATGTGTGTATGTGTGTGTGTGTGTGTGTGTGTGTGTGTGTGTGTGTGTGTGTGTGTGTGTGTGTGTGTGTGTGTGTGTGTGTGTGTGCGCATGTTGTGGAAGGAACCAGCTGGCACAGGGCAAGCCTCACAGATTTGGCTTGTGTGTATGTGTGTGTCATGAGGAAGACGAGCGAATGCCTCAGATTAGCACTTCAAAGGCACAACAGCCCTGTGTGGAGATTAAAGCTCAGCATTCAAAGCCCCTCAGGTGGCCGACAACACATGAACCCTACACAACTCGGTATATGCATGTGTGTTTCGAGGGGGCATGTTGTCATATCTCGCCGGGATTTCCATATAAGGAAGATATCTGACAGTTTTTGACGTGGCGAGGACATTTTGGCTGGTGCTGACATTTATTTCTTAATTTATTTAAATGCAGCTGAAAGGGCTGATCCTTTTCATTTTCGGGTGATTAGCTGAATTAACAATAAAGTCATCTGAAGGTCCTTACAGAGACATTAAGACAAGCTTTGTTCATTATCTTTCATGCAAGCTTTACCCCTTAAACGTGACTGCACCTGTTCTCACTCACTCACTCACTCACTCACTCATCATCTATACCGCTTTATCCTGAATTCAGGGTCATGGGGGGCCTGGAGACTTGGACAGGGTGCCAATCCATCGCAGAGCACAGATGCACACACACTATGGGCAATTTGGGAACTTGAATTAGCCTAATGTGCATGTTTTCGGACTGTGGGAGGAAACCGGAGTATCCAGGGGAAACCCATTAAGCACAGAGAGAACATGCAAACTCCATGCACACAGAGACGGGAATCGAGCCTGGCCGGGAAAGGAACACGGACCCTGGAGGTGCAAGGCAACAGTGCTAACCACTACACCACCGTGCCGCCCACCTGTTATCAATATAAAATATAAATCAATATAAATGGCTGTGACCAGTCCTCTTCAATCACAAGATCAGAAGGATTTTCCTAAAACATAGTCACAGAAGTTTATGAACGTTATTAATTAAGTGTTTAATTAATGTATTTAATTAATGTATTTATGATACTGTTGCATTTTTCTGATATTGTGTGAACTTTCCCATAAAACAACTCCCTCATTGTGGTTCCTCGTTCCTTACATGGTAATGCTTCATATAGCCGTGTTGGGATGGATGTAAACGGCTCGCTGGAACACTTTTGTCTAACCAGAAAACACTAATATGCTTTGTATGGTCTGAATATAGCAGAATCATATGGAGCAAGACTCATCACAGTTCAGTTTCTAAAGTTAAGTTCAGCCTTTATTTATCACATATACATTACTGCACAGTGAATGTTCTTTATTCTTTGCATATCTCAGCTATGTTAGTAGGCTGGGGTCAGAGCAAAGGGTCAGCCATTATACAGTGCCCCTGGAGCATTAACAGGGTTAAGAGCCCAACAGCGGCAACCTGGCGGAGCCGGGGCTCAAACTGTCAACCTTCCGATCAGTAACTCAGAGCCTTAACACACTGAGTCACCACCAGCCCGTGCAGCTTGTTTCAGCTAATAAAATGTATTTCCTTTCATTATTTCTCTGGTAGCTGGTAGCTTCAGAATAATACATATAATATTTGTTCACTTGCATTGATGCACATCTTTCCTCTGCTCACTGCTGATGGGCTGTTTGTGATGGCTACTTAGATTTGGTCATGGTGAATTAAGAGTCTTTCTCTGATTAAATATATGAGTATGAGGTAGAAGAGACTGCAAGTGGGTAAATAGTGTTATTTAAAACTGTGGGTGCTATTGGGAACTCCAACGAAAGACTGGAAGTTCTGTTCTGTTACGGCCAAATCCTACACAACAGTCAAGCAGCGCTTAAGTCCGGAGATAATTCTGACATCTTAATACAGATTTCAGTATTACCCTCCCACCAACTCTGAATACCGCCCTGCCTATCTGCCTATGTGGGGGAGAAGTGGGACATGGGATGTGCCAAGCAGATATCACGACAGTTCCAGAAGAGTGACTCAGCCTGTGTACGCCATCATAACATCATGCACTTCTATTTATTAGAAAGACGGTGAGGAAGAACAGAACAGAACAGGGAGCCCCTGCTCTGAACAGTTATTAGAGAAGTTCATGGCCAACAGAAGAAGCGCATGTGGCTACTCGGCAAAGTTCAAGGTGCTAATTGTTCATTTTCAATTTGCTCTTTTGGACGATTTCCAGAATGACAGCCCGTCCCCGGATAGAACACAGAGCGCCGTCGTCAGGGTGATGCCACGCTCACAGGCCCACTTCAAGGAGCCATGCACCTGAGAGAATATTTTATCCGTCACGCAGCTCGAGCATTCCCAGCAATCGATCCATAAACCACAGGTGATGAGAGTGAGGCTGGGCTAACAAAAAAGAAAAAGAGAGAGACTGTGAGATGTGGTTGGGGGGTGAAGTGGAGGGAAGAAATCGAGAGAGCTTCTGTATCAGTGATGCTAACTTTCGAACACCATTTCCTATTTATAGCCAGAGAGTGAAAGTCAGGGGTGGGAGGAAGGAGGAGGCCAAGTCCATGGATTGTGGATTGGAGAGACAAAGAGGACAAAAGAGAAATTAAGAACAAAAACAAGCCTGGAAAGCAAAATGTAAACTGAGCTTCCCATGAGCTTCACCTCACGGGACATTTAATATGTTTGTGCATTCGTACAGATGTGATGAACAGACAGGCCCGAGGCATTTATGTTACACTGTGTCTGCTGGAATGGATGGGCATTTCTACATGAATATATCAGCACAAATGAGAATATTAAATAATAAACTCTATGACACTATGTATATCAGCAGTGTCACTGAAATACTGTATGTGACATGTCCAACAAACCTATGTGCTTTACACATATTACACAAAAATTGATGCATACTGCACAAAAGTTACATATATTGCACTTTTACCCATATTGCACAGAGAATGACACACATTGCACAATATTTACACATATTGCAAAAATAATTTGAACCAAAAATTTCAGTGAACATTTTAATGCTTGTCCTGCTCAAGGGTAAAAACTGTTCTTCAATCTATTTGTTTTGGTTTTGATTGGTTTGTATCATCTGCCTGACAGTAACACTTCAAAGAGAGAGTGACCAGGGTGAGACGGAGACTGTGTGGCACAGTAACCCAGCTTATATAGGACATTTCAGATTTAATAATAATGTTCCAAGGAGGTAAAATCATGGCATTAGAAATTAAAAAGTGAACAAAATGTAAAAATAAATGTAAAAACTAATCAAAAATGTCTGAATGTAAGTAAACATTGGAAATGCTGGATTTAATTTTTTGGTGTATTATTAAGCATGTAATTAATTTACAATTCTTAAGATTACTCTCATCCAAACCCACACTCCTTCACTTCCAGCACCTATTTTATCCTGGTCAGGGTCGCATGTCAGGGTATGAGGCAGAAGTACATAATCACAGGACACCAAGTTCACATGTTCACAAACTCGTACACACATGGTGGTGATTTATTTTAGCCAGGACATGAAAAAAATGAGGAATGAGAAAACCTGGTATAAAAACACCTAGACAACACAGACAGAGCTCTGGACTGACACAGGGATCCTTGAGCTTGAAGGCTGGAACGCTACTCTCTGCACCACCATAACAAATTCTCATGCAATTATCCATTAAAAATATTGATGTCTATACCACTTAATCCTGTATACAGGGTCGTGGGGGGCCTGGAGCCCATCCCAGGAGACTTAAGGCACAAGACGGGGTACAGCCTGGACAGTGTGCCAATCCATCGCAGGACACACACACATATATACACACAATCACATACTATGGGCAATTTGGGCACGCCAATTCGCCTCATCCGTACAAGGAAGGAAACCCACCAGGACCGGAAGGAACATGCAAACTCCATGCACACAGACCCCGAGGCAGGAATCGAACCCGGACCCTGGAGGTGCGAGGCGACAGAGCTAACCACTAAACCACCGTGCCGTCACGAATACTCACCAAGCAACAAAATTAATATCACAGTCCTGGTAACATGTTGTTCCTAAAACATCATTAAATCTGCTTAATTTCCTGGGTCTGAACGTTTACAATCACTTTTTTTTTTTATCTCAAATCATTTCACACCTAAAATCTAAAAACATTTTTAGCATATCCATGTAAAAGCCTGGCGATTATATTACTCAATGTTCTGATAACAATCATCGGTTATAGATGGACAATGCATGTTGCTTTGTATTCTCCTCTTTTATTTGAGTTTAGTTTGACCGCTTTAGTGACACTGAATTATGCAACAGCGTCTTATGACGCATACATAAAGCATAAAACCTGAGAGGAATCTCTCTGCTGCTATATTTCTATATTCTATCAGCCTATGTCTCCCACTCTTTGTCTCTCTGTATCTCCCTCTTTTATGCTCACCCATGGCTCTGCATCACTCTAGCATCAGTGGCATTGGTTGCTATAGTAACCTAGCTGAGTACTCGCTTCATAGCTTCATTGAGCAATGACACAGACCTGTGAGCAAACTCATTACAACACATATTACGCACACAACACACGCACAGGGGGGAAAAAAAACAGGACAAAAATAATTTATTTACTAATAAATTCTTCATGTGGATAAGCAGCACTTTTGTTTTATGCTAGTGACGTCAATTCTCTGATTTACTCTGATTGGTAAAGGGATACACTGAGATTAGTACAATACTGCACAATACTGCACTCTCCTGGTGTATAGCTGTCATCATCATTCTTACATTTTTCATCGCCCAGTAGCATTACGCCACCTTCATGTGCTTGGTGCGTATCATAATAAAGGTGCAATTTAAAAAAATATGTGGACTGAGTCATGGAACATTTTTAGAATGTTCCTGCACTGTGAGTCATCCTCACAACCTGTAATAGTAATTCACACTTAGTACTCTGTCATGCGTGCCGTGTCAGCATTGGCAGGAATCTACATCATATGTCTGCTTATCACACCCAAACAACAACAACAACAACAACAAAAAAAATCTGATTGCGAACCAATCAGGGTACAGAAAGTTAATGAGTTTAATCAAAGGTTAAAGAAAAGTAAGAACATTTTATATAAACAATCCAATCATAAGAAATTTTATTATGGTAAACTAAAGTACATATAATAAAATACCATAGTACAGTATTCCCATGGTACTTCAGATATTACCATGTTAGAGTACCAGGTACTTCAGTGAGTACTGTGGTAGCACTAGAGTATTGTGCCAACGTCCTTAAATGAATACCAAGGTAGCTACTGTGGCACTTCAGTAAATACTGTGGTAGAACTATGGGGTGTATCACAATACTTTGGTGAATACCATGGTACTTATTGGGTACTACACTAGTACATACTGTACTATTGGCAATACAATATTAGATACCTGCTGAACTTTGGTAGCAGGTTCAGGTTATGCCCAAATAATACCATGATACCCACCAAAGTATTGTGTAGTAACTTTGGAGGATACCAGAACGGGTAAAATGACACTGCAGAGATTACTATATAAATATTACCATTATGGTACATAAACATGGTACATGTTCTATAATACCATACTATAGTACATGTATGAACCATGTACCATATTGTGGTCCATGTACTACATCATCAAATAAGTAGCATGGTACCGTCAAGAATATCATAGTACTATATAGTACACCATAGTACTTATACCTTGATAGAAATTTCTTATATAAAACCGAATAGAAGTGTATGATCAGAGCACCAGAATATAGATTCACTAAAAACTTTTATGAAAAGATAAGGCATTTATTAGTTTTCTGATTAGATGGGAAGCTACCAAATAACACACAATAGTCTTCTGATTCATCCAACAGACTTATTTCCACCTTAAAAGCATCAGTTTGCATACTTGATCCTATACCTACAGTATACATTTCTTTAATAAAAACCAGCAGAAGCTTTTGCATGAAGATTACATGTGTATCTACTGTATCTGTATGTAAACTAGCATTTAATAAAAACCGAAACATCAAACTCTTGAAGTATATGTAATCATAGATGAAATCTTTCAGTCAGGATTTTGGCATCATTACAGTACAGAGACTGCACTGGTTAAAGTAGTAAATAAGCTACCACTGGCTTTTGATAGGTAACTAAGCCAAACTTTAGACTGTCATGTGTGTTTCTCAGACATTTAGTTAAATCGATTATTTTTCCTCAGGTAAGTGCAAAGCTGTACAGTGAGTGTGCAGAATTTGGGTTAATTACAAAAGTTTGAAGCCGTAACTACATCTCTCATGTAATCTCTTAGGATTTAAAAGGAAGACTGGTGCTAAATGTCTAACCAAATCTTTCCTGTCAAGCCTATCTTTAACCAATGTTTACATTTGATCTTTTAATAGAGGGAGATGTTATCATCACTGGTTAAAATCTAGATCTATATATAAATGTTTTGTCTGTACATTGGTCAGAACTCACTCTTTCAATTATATCTTTCTGTTTCATTCATTGGAGTTTTCGAAACCAGTCTCAGAAATTTTTCTGTCTGTACAGTATGTCTGTCTGTCTGTACAGATAAATTTAGTCAAAGCGTCATGCAAAACTGGCTGGACAGAATAAAAGAAAACTTTGCCAGTACGTGGGTATTTGCCTGAAGTTAAACCTGCATCTTTAATTAAATCACAATAAATTAATTACATTCAATTCAATGTTCAGCAGAGGTGAAGTTACGAGCAGTTATGTGCCAGATTTGAAACTGCAAGTTTTAACAGCGTACTGTGCATGTGTGTGCGTTTTAAATCGACCGCTGGACAGAATTCAATGAACTCTAGCAGCACTTGGGTATTTCCCTTAAATCTGCGCCATAAATGAAATCAAAATGTTAGTGAAATGCACCAAAGTGAAAAATCACATTGTTGAATAAAAGCAATGTTATGGATTCGAACTTACTGGGTCAAGTAAGTAAGTGATACCCAACCTTACAAAATTTTATTTCTTTGTATTAATAAGTACAGAAGAACAGACAGACATGTACATAGGCTTCAACCTGAAATAATAATAACATCAAAGCATTAAAGCTGATCAGCTTATTTTTAGCTTTATTTTTGATTAAATGAAATTAATTCTGCATTGGAACACAAAAGCAGAAATTTGTTTCTCAGGTGGGAAGGGAGACAGGCAGCATAATAATTCTAATATGCTGAAACAAACTGAAAGCCAAATCACTGCACAGAATTGACTATTTCATGAATGTTTTCCTCCAGACACTGTAATGAGTATATATGAGAGAGAGAGAGGAAGTGTGTTGCGAGCCACTAGAGGGTGATAGAGTATTCTCTTTTTACTTTTTGTTGACAGCACTATGAAAACAAGGTCAGATCTAGAACTGTTTGATTGCCTTAAAGATTATGTGTATAGCATAGTATTTTAAAATAGAGGCTTTTTAGGAAACTAAAAATACTTATTTGTCCAAAGAACAACTCCAAGAACCCTAGATAGGTTTATACAGTACAACGACCTATCAGATGTTCTGGTTCCTGAAGCTTCCCTTAAAGCAGCTGAGCTTTCTGCCATGCCTAGTCCGAATCAAATTTTATATAATACATATTTCACTCAATTTGTATCTCATCAAATTTCTCCCCAGATAGACAACAATGAAGGTAGGCCGGTACAATATGGTATTGCATACTACTGAAAGAGTCAGTGGTGGTATGCAGCACACAAAAGAGCAGCTGCCTGCCAAAACCCACATTTGAAACCAGTAATGGAAGCACTTTCAACAAAACACACATCTGATAACTCACTCACACTAACACACTCATCGTCTATAACAGTTTGTTCTGTATTCAGGATCACGGTTGGGGGCTGGAGCCTATCCTTGGAGGCCTACAGTAGGGCATGAGGCGGGGTACACCCTGGACGGGGTGATAATCCATCGCAAGGCACACACACATACACTCACACACTTGGGGCAATTCGGGAACTCCAATTAGCCTATTAGGACGTTGGACTGTGGGAGGAAACCCAGCACGCACAGGGAGAACATGCAAACTCCATGCACACAGAGACACACCTGAATCCCAAATCTCTTTCTAATCTCTGATCAAAAGCTCTACTTGGTGTGTGGAACAAGGGATTCTTCACCCTACATACTGTAGCACACCCACTTTAAATTATTCAACCTGGGAACAGTAACTGAGGTTCTAATGTGTAGTAAGTGGAGGCATAAATAGAAACTTATGAAATTTTTAGGACTGGCCACCACCCTCAATTTTTTATTCACCTCACTTTTTGGCTACCTAGTACCTGTACGAGGCGACAAGGTCGTTCCGGTTCCCTCTCACAGTCCAAAGACATGCAGGTTAGTCTAATTGGTGTTCCCAAATTTGCCTGTAGTGTGAGTGTGTGCACGATGTAATGGATCAGAATAATGTAATCCATAAGCCAGGTTTATTTATTTATTTATTTATTTATTTATTTATTTTCATTTTGTGTAGTGCAAAACCTTATGAATAAAATCCAGAAAGGAGGAAGGTCACAGAGGAACTACAGCTAACTGTATAAGCCACAGTGACAGCAGAAACAAATACGGCACACGCTAAGCTCTTCAGCTGTTGAGCAGAATGGTTAAAATTACCACTGAACGTTGCCTAAATACAATACAGAATTCATCATGAAATCTCCAAGTTCATGTTGATCTAAATAACAAAGTGTCATTTTATTATCCTGGCCTACTTGGCATTGAGTTATTTTAACAACTAAGCATACGGGAGTGTCGTCTGAACAAACGGTTAGAATTTTGTCGCTTGTAGTTTGGAAATTAAAAATTACACATTTATTTTGATATATTTTTATCCATCCCTTTGTGGCACCCTGCTGGCAGATTTTCCAGCTGCATCTGTTGCACTGAACTGCACCCAGCAGTATGTGTGTGCGATTCTCAAGGGCTGTTTGTTGTGCCTTCTGGCCTCCTGAAGACTCAGCTGTAGGGTAGGGAGCACAACTCAGCTGGACTAACTGAATAGGGACATCTGTGTGCAAGGAGACAGAGCAAGAGTAAGAGAAAGAGAGCATGGATCTCTTGGTGAAGATGCTATGTGATGTTTTTTTTTTTTTTTTGTGAGAGAGGAAGGATGGATTGAGTGTGCCACATGGAGATGAGAGGGGAAATAAAGAGCAGTGGCTACTGCCATGTCTGGGGGAGGGGAAGCTGGCAACCGTAACCCTTTCCCTTTCTCCAGACATACAGGCACACTAGTGGAAGGCTGCCAGCCTCCTGCAGAGAAGCGGTGTGTATGTGTGTGTGTGGCCTAACTGACCATTCAGACATTATCTGTTAAAAAGCTGGCTGCACATTTAGTTCTGCCATGTTCGTTGTGTCTAAACGTAAAAGGTTTGTGGAAAATGTGTGTCTCAATTCACACTCATCAGCATTTTTTAAATGTGTAGATAACTCTCATCCAGAAGGACCAATCCCTAAGGATCAACTTATTTAAAGAGATGCAGACTATACTATGTAGTACAGTATACCCATCCTTCCTTTTGCTCATCTGCCTTCACCTTCATATAAAATACATGCGTACAAACAGCTTGTGTGGTAATACAGTATATTCGCTTGAAACTAGGGAAACTGAGACGTCTTTTTTTTAAGTGGTATTAAGACGAAAGCACATATACAGACTCTCTATGATATTTTCTAGACAGCTAGTTTTACAAATTCACTATAAGATGTATAGTATAATGTACCTACACTATAACAGAGTACAGACCAGTAGACCTCTGGACTGCCGAGAGATTAAGGCTTGGATAGACAGATAGATAGCAATTTATTAGAATATTCAGCTGGCATACAGTAAGTTACAATTTAATTATAATAAGTAGGAATCATTTTTATCATCTGCAGGTGCTACTTTGTGAGTTTATTTCCATCTGCATCAACAGTAACAATTAATCTTTCTGCTACCAACCCTTAAAAAATTTCAGCCCACGCTCTGTACTGTTTTCAAATAAATTGGTGTGGGGTATAATCATTTAGCCTTGTGTGGATGAATCTCTGCTAGTATTTGGTTTCCTCACTATCATCACATACCCCTTGTTTAAGTTGCTGGAAGAAATGTACAGATTTGAGCACAACAAGTGAATTAAGTATATAAACAGTGTGTGTGTGTGTGTGTGTGTGTGTGTGTGTGTGTGTGTGTGTGTGTGTGTGTGTGTGTGTGTGTGTATATATATATATATAAATAACAGGGCAGTTAAGACCCCGGGTAATAGAACAGAAAGTTTGGGCTTCAAGCACCAGTACTGCGAGCTTCTCTTGTTGATTCTTTGAGCAAGGCCCTTAACTGTATCTGTTTCAGGGTCACTGTATCCTGGCTGGCCCAGTGCTCTGACCCTGGTATAAGCAAAAAAATTATAATTATAATAATAATAAAAAATAATAAATTAAAAGAAATCATCTCTGGTCTGTAAGGTACAAATTATTTCTCTTTCCCCCTCATCCATTAAGTATATTTCATGTATAGTTAAACCTTGGATTGCCAGTATAATTTGTTCTAATAGTATGCTTGTATATCAAAGCACTCATATATCAAAGTGAGTTCTCCCATAAAAAATAATGAAAACTTGTTCCACAACCCAAAAATTCATTCTACAATCCTAAAATATTCATAAAAAAATTTATACAAAATATACAGTAAAAATAAAACAAATTAACCTGCACTTTACCGTGGCTGTACACGCACACTCACACATACAAACACAAAATAAAAACACAGTCACAGTGGTCAGTGTTATAGTAAACAGTATATGTGCGCATGGACTTGACTATACGAGTGATGCACGAACACTGAGACCTAGTATGGGAGACAATTACCCTCAATACTGCTCGCATTTCAAGACCTTGCTCGTTTACCAAGTTTTGCTCATCTTGCGAAACACTCACAGACCAATGTACTCGCAGTCAGAGGTTCCACTACATATAGATATGAGACCGTGGTACTTGCAATTTGAGAATGCTGATTAAACTAATCTGCATGTCTTTGGACTGTGGGATGTAACCGGAGAACCTGGGGTAAAGCCACCAAGCAACAACATGCAAACAACATGCAAACTCCATGCACACAGACCCATAAAAAGAAAGACACCATAATATTGCAAATGCTGGTATGAACTAAAGAAATCCTGGAGGGGCGGTAAGAGGAAGACAGACAGGGAAATTTTCCTTTTTAAGATGCTTTAGAAGTGCTTATGTCAGAGATTTTTGAGAAGAAAGATAATCTTTCCACTATCATCAAAAATGTTAGAAAAGGTGCAAACAAAATGAAAACCTGAAGTAAAATATAACACTACTTTCATATGTGATGTGCTTCTAACCACCGAGTGCCTGCTCAGGGTCAGTGTGAATCACCTGCTTGTGCAAAGAGCTCTGTGCAAATTCATGAGGAAATGACACACTTTAGGACTAAGAAAAAGGGTGTTCGGAAATAATTGTAAAACCCAGAACACAACAAAGGTTTTACACGATAGGAAGAAGCAGTATATCTTTAATTTACAACATGGACCTGGGGGACCACCTTTCCAGTACACTTTACCTTTTCCTTCCCTATTACACCCAATTCAATTTAGAAAAAGGTTTGCAATTAGCTGCTAAGTTATACAGTATCAGATGGGGAAAAGAGCGGTGCATTGGGTGCTCAAAGACCATGTTTGGGAAAATATGTAATGGTCATGATGAAGAGATGCACTATTTAGGGTGACAGTAGTGGCTGGAGGTTCACCCTGCCTATAGGGTATGACAATGCTGTCTACCACCCAGTGAGCGAGCCTTTGTTTCAAACTTTTCTTTGCAACAGATGAACAATTGGGCTGAGGATCCAGTGGCTGCCATCTGCTCTAAATACAGGATGGACAAGATGCCTTCTTGGAATGTGACAGGGTCAATTGATTCGGTTACAAAATAACGTGATATAACTTTCAACTGCATTGTCACGACGGGTTCGCACTTTGTCACCGAAGCAATGATGAGCAAAAGGACACTCTTTAAAGACACTTATGTCAGTTCATAAACTCTTTTATATAAGGAAATTAAAGGACTTGTGCACAAAGAGAGATCCCATGCTCTTTTAAATTCCAGCTCTCACAGGCTCTTAAGGAAACATGATAAATGGAATCACCTCATCCTTGTCAGACAGGTTATAATAAGACCTATGAGAGATCTTTGCTGCAGATCTGCAGTGCCGTGACATACACTATTAGTGTCCTGGCAGTCCCTGAATAGAAGGTAGAATTTTGTGAATTGATCCATGTACCAGATCCGGTCAATAATGTGCAGACCATTCATACAACAGGAGTGCTTCACGGACTGCTACTGAGTCTTCAGTTCAGGATTCATTCTGCGTGACCAAACCAACAGACATAGGTGACCTGGCAAAGTTGGGCACAATGTCTGTTTGCGGAGGAAGCCAGCAGTGGAAACAAGGGGTTCCAGTATCCACATATTGTAGGAATTGACACAAAAAGGCCTGTCTATGATGTCCTAAGCAGCTACTAAATGAGCTTTTTTTTTTATTTTTGTGTGTCTTTTATCTTTACTCCTCTGTTCTCTTTCCTGCCTGAACGCTTTGTTTTGCACCTAGCAGATGGGCATAGGTCAAAGTTCAGCCACAAGTAACTTCTGGCGAAGCTTTCATGCAAAAGCACCTAGATCGTGTATATAGAGAGAAAGCAGCATGCACGATCACAACACACACTGCTAGGAATGTTACAAAGATAAAACAGGAAATAATTGCTTACATTATGCTTGGATTGTGTGTGTGTGGGCAGAGCTGTGTACATAGTATGTGTGCATAAGTGTGATGATAGTGTGTGTTCTATACAAAGCTGCAGACAGACAAATGTAACAGGAGACACCGACACCCAGCATTCAAAAGAGTCATTTTTACATTTATGTGCGTGTATAGTCAAAGATTGAATCATGCATTTCAAATGTATTTGTTTGTGTTATGGTCACATGGTAAGGGCATTTTTTTTTTTAATCCATTACTCTTTCCATAGTGGCACTGCAGATAATCTTTTGTGATTATGCTATTAGCCGACTGTTGTTTTTCATGTTGCATTAATGCCTTTTGTTATTATCAGTAAACAATCTAAGTCAATTAATGAGATAAATTGGATAGAGTGTCAGCTAACAGTTTACAGCAATAAAAATTTGAGTACTACAGAAAAAAGAAAATATTATGGGAGTGCCTGAGAAATAGCTGCTGGTCCATATGGAGTATACAGCTTCGGAGCAGCTGCTGTCTCTTAGGAGTGTGCCAGGCCTTTCAGCCAGCTAACACACACACACACACACACACACACACACACACACACAAAATACAGAACCAGATATAGCCAGACAACTCACATGGCCATTTATACACCCCAAACATAATGTGAGCTCGGAATAGTAATGATTCCATTTCAGTGCCTTTAAAAAAGAAAATCAGTTTCATGCAAATAGTGTGATAAAATGGTGAATGAATTATAACTTCCCCCATACCATTTTATAGGAATTAATACGTGCCCGACGGGACGGTGGCTTACTATGGTTAGCACTGTCGCCAGGCACCTCAAGGGTCTGGGTTCGATTCCTGCCTCTGTGTGCATGGAGCTTGCATGTTCTCCCCGTGCTTGATGGGTTTCCTCCGGGTGCTCCGGTTTCCTCCCACAGATCAAAACATGCAGATTAGGCTAATTGGCATTCCTAAATAGTTCTTTACATGAGTGTGTGAATGTGTTTGTGCAGTGTGTACCCAGCCTCGTGCTGGGATAGGCTCCAGACCCCTGCGACCCTGTATACAGGACACCGCGGTATAGAAGATGAGTGAATGTTACATGCCCACAAACAAGCAATTCCACTTGGCTCATTAAGTAAATACATTTTACATTTTATGTTGGAAATATACATTCCTTGTGGCCCCTGAAACGGCATTTTTCCAAGTACATTACCATTGATTGCGGACCAGGGGAAATTGGTCAGCACAGGGTCATTACTGGATGGCTACTAGGGATAGATGATGGGTGGCATGATATCTCTAAGGTGCTGGGTTTGATGTCTGTGTAGCGTTTTCCATGTTCTTCCTGTGATCGTGTGGTTTCATCTGAGGGTTTCTCCAACTGCCCAAAGCACATAAGCATTTAATCAGGATCTAACTTATTATAATGTATAATTTGTGCAAAGTGCATCTGGCTTCTGTGTTTAATCTGCCGGAAGGCTTTTAATCTGATGAAAATATTTTAGAAGAAGAATAAGACGCTTTCATAGTCAAACTTACTCACTCAGTCATTGTCTATACCTCTTTATCCTGAATTCATGGTTGTGGGGGAACCTGAAGCCTATCCCAGGAGACTTAGGGCACGAGGCGGGGTACACCCTGGACAGGGTGCCAATCTATCGCAGGGCACACACACTCATATGC
>JAAGKR010000854.1:18719-38696 GCA_011419295.1 Clarias macrocephalus | reverse complement strand
GAATTAATACGTGCCCGACGGGACGGTGGCTTACTATGGTTAGCACTGTCGCCAGGCACCTCAAGGGTCTGGGTTCGATTCCTGCCTCTGTGTGCATGGAGCTTGCATGTTCTCCCCATGCTTGATGGGTTTCCTCCGGGTGCTCCGGTTTCCTCCCACAGATCAAAACATGCAGATTAGGCTAATTGGCATTCCTAAATAGTTCTTTACATGAGTGTGTGAATGTGTTTGTGCAGTGTGTACCCAGCCTCGTGCTGGGATAGGCTCCAGGCCCCTGCGACCCTGTATACAGGACACCGCGGTATAGAAGATGAAATTGGTCAGCACAGGGTCATTACTGGATGGCTACTAGGGATAGATGATGGGTGGCATGATATCTCTAAGGTGCTGGGTTTGATGTCTGTGTAGCGTTTTCCATGTTCTTCCTGTGATCATGTGGGTTTCATCTGAGGGTTTCTCCAACTGCCCAAAGCACATAAGCATTTAATCAGGATCTAACTTATTATAATGTATAATTTGTGCAAAGTGCATCTGGCTGCTGTGTTTAATCTGCCGGAAGGCTTTTAATCTGATGAAAATATTTTAGAAGAAGAATAAGACGCTAAAGAGTGTTTTTCATAGTCAAACTTACTCACTCAGTCATTGTCTATACCTCTTTATCCTGAATTCATGGTTGCGGGGGAACCTGAAGCCTATCCCAGGAGACTTAGGGCACGAGGCGGGGTACACCCTGGACAGGGTGCCAATCTATCGCAGGGCACACACACTCATATGCATAACAATTAGCATGTGGGTGAAAACGCAGTACCCGGAGGAAACCCACCAACCACATGGAGAACATGCAAACTCAATGCACACAGACCCAAGGCGGGACTCGAACCCAGAACCTGGAAGTACAAGGTGACAGTAGTCAAACTATGAGGTTAATTTAGGCTTTTCAGATATTCTGACAAATGCCGCCTTCTGTATTATAATTGGTTACAAGAGGTTAGTCTTATCTAGGATTGGTTAGATTCTACACTCATGTAAATTACAAGCTAATCAGTGCTCCTTCCTCCACCAAGGACCAGGAGCCAGTGCATGAAGGTCTGAAGCAAAGACTAATGGGACGGAGTTTACCAATCAGGAGTCAAAGTAAAATTTCTTTTCCAGAAACTTTTCACATTATCTAATGTTTCCCCCATCAAGAGAGCAATAAGTGGATCAAGGGTTGACATGGCTAATATTTACCTGATGAATGGATTTACACCACTAACCTAGTTAAATATTAATCATTCTGATTGGGCGCAGTTGGTTCAGACAAATTATTTTGATGATACGTTTGTAATCCAATTGGGCTTTTATTCAGATTAATGATGTAATATTACGGTCCATGTACATAAACTTGGCTATAGAGATATACAGTATACAGTACAATGCAGTTCCCTGGAGGGTTTTGAGTCCACTGTTGTGCTTTTCGGTCAATAAGTCTCAATGTTTATTATTATTAAATAACATTATGTTATTGTTTATGTTAAGTTTGGATTCTTTGCCACATTGGATAAAATTGTAAACTTTATAGTGACATTCCCTGATTCATGATTTAGCAAAAATGTCTTCTATAGACTTTACCCTGCATTCCAACCAATATTAGGTTCAAACCTCTGACGAGTTGCTTTCAGTGCTCCATTTTCATGACTCAAGACATAATGTAAGGGTTTCAGACAGCCTTTTGTGCTTGGACTACATTTCCCATTTAAAAGCATGAGCTGGCATTCTCTCTCTCTCTCTCTCTTGCTCTTATGTTTCACTTACATTTCTTCATATTTTGCATAATTAACTCAGTAATTCATTCCAACTGGGGCTCTAGAGAGCTGTGGTAAAATGTGAAAAGGAAACTGGTCAACCACAATCAAAAGAGCAGAGGTTTTGTTAACATTCCAAGATGCCTCGGGGCTCCCGAGTGGCGTAACAGAAAAGTGTTTGTCCTATAATCTAGAGAGCATGAGGTCAAATCCCGATGATGGTCTGGTCTCAGATTGGGACGGGTGGCATACTGTCTTTGCCCTACCAAACAGTGACACTAGCCAATTATCTGAGCTCATGGAATGATGTTTCATGAACAGCAATTTGAAAATATACAGTCGGCTGGGAAGTGGTGGCACAGGCGGCTGAGGCTCTTGGATGTTGATTTGGGGATCTGAGAATCTGGGTTGAAGCCCTGCTGTCAGTGGGTTGCCACACCCCATACTACCAAGACACTGCATTTCAAGCCTGTATAAAAGTCTGGAAAAAGTGTGTGTGTGTGTGTGTGTGTAGATTGGATCAGTCGAAAGACAGTTAGCTGGCTTAATGTGCTGGAGGGGAAGTACCTGATACCTGGTTGGTAGGATAGTTATTAGTTATTTGATAAAAGAGAGCTTCCCGATGGGTAGGAATCAATCATGCCTTATTATTGGGGGGGGTGGCAAGAAACCCCTCTATCACCACCACCAAAAAAAAAGGTACCAAACTGCATTGCTTTTCAAAGGATAACCACACACACACATGTTTTTAGCAGAAGCAACACTGATTACATCCCACATATTTTGATTTCTGCCCTACCCTTCCTTCCCTACATCTCTTCTACGAATTTTGTGGTGAGAGAAAGCTGAATCAGAAAGAAACCACAAATATCACACACGTACATCTTCAGTCACCAAAAACAGTATACGGTCTCACACTGTTAAAAATGACTTTGCTGGAAATCACACATTCACAAACACATTGCACATGGAGGGAGGAAGCACACAACGCATGCTTCCTCCCTCCATGTGCAATGTGTCTGTGAGTGTGTGAAATGAGCTAAACGCTCACAGAACTGTTAATGATTTAAGTGTTCTACTCACACACGGGGAAAAAAAGAAAGACAGGATGACATTTGCTTTTTATTAAGAAACCTTTGCATGATTGTGATCCAAACCCTAAAAAAAAAAAAAAAAAAGATTGCCATGTTTGCTATGATGATGCCAGCAATACAGTGTGCAAAAATGACCTCAGGGGAAATACTGACAGTGACAGTGAAACTGCTAATGGTGGAGAGGTTGTGTAAAGGTTGATGCATACTTAGCATCATGATACAGCTCATGTTGCAGAATTTCACAAGAAAAGAAGGTTCTTTTGTTGACATTTATATGCTTCATGCACACTTTTGTGCACACACTTCAGCTTGTTATCTGCTGAAAAATTAGGACAGGTTAATGTAGTCTACCGAAATTGAAAAATCAATTTGCAGATAGAATCATATAACGCCATTTTTCATAATACTTAATTTTCCTTATCTCCTGATTCATGCTTCGCTTTTTTTTGTAAATATGCATACACATTTATATTTTATCAAATAAAAAGACACTCATTTATTAAATACAATTTCATGCATTTTTATGAAGTGTCTGTACCTTTTTTGAATTCAAATCCTTCAATGACTTTAATTGTCATTCAAATTTCACATGAAAAAAAACTGAAAAAAATTATTATTATAAAATGCAAATTTGTTAAGATATTGCAAAATGAATTTGACATGGTTACGGACACTACAGATTCTTTTGGGGGAAAAAGCCTTCATTTTGCACGGAATGCTTTAATTTAAGCAATAATTTTAAAGGTCATATGCTTCTAGACGCTTACAAAATTTTAGTATTAATACCCATAAAGAAATATGAATAATTTGAATTTTAATTATTGATAGAAGCGAGACAATATAACACTAAAAAATGGTCATTTTTGGTGCACAAAATCATTTCTCCAAATGACATCTTTTCGGCTGACATTTTTAGGGAAGCAAGATTGGTCCCTTCCATGTTGTATAAACTTCAGAAGTAGCTTCTTTGGCACACATTTTCTGTATTATATTCTGTATGAATAACATAAGGAGTAAAATGTCCTCCATCCTGAAGACTTACAGCTGTTACAGCTGTGACTCTTATAAAAGCTCTAGCACCCTTGATTCCTTCAATAAATGCTAAAAAAAAATCTCCTGACCTATCAATGACTGTATATGGATTACGAACATACAGTCCCCGTGTAAGCTGTTGCCATAGAAACGAGCACATTAATATAAACCTGTGCACTGGCTTGCAGCTATACTCTACTGTAACAGCTGCACTGATAGAGAAAATTAATAACAGACCCTCTGACCAATCAGAATTGACAAATCAGCGTTGTTATATTATATGGATTTTCACACCGCTGCTGATGTGTGAGAGCAGCATTTGAGGTTTAATTAATGTAGCAGACAGGTATCATACTGTGCAGTGTTCCTCTCATTATCGTCTGTAATGGCTGTTGGTGTAGTGTAAGCCAAACCTGTGGTGTGCACTGAAATCTGATTTAAAGTGGTCAGAGCCAAAGCGAAATGAGATACGGTGGCACCGTTCCAGTGATTCACCTGTGTAATAAAAAAACAGCAATACAAGCAATACACATCCATTAACAACACAGACATTATGTATAAACATAAACACAATTAGGCCAAGGTCACTAGGTCACTGGCTATACAAGAGGTGTTCAAGTCGAACTGAAACACTTATCCCAGTGTTTCACAAGTGCTTGGACACCATCAAGGGAAAAGGGTTTATCCAGAAAGTATGCTGATTCCATTATCGGATTGACCATGATGCTTCACATCTGAAACACTGGCCTCCCAGGAACTCCTTTAATGGCCATGTGGAAGTGGATTGGAGTCATGTCTGGACTATACAGGGGATGTGGCACTAACTCCCAGCTGCGTTCCTGTAATGTGCAAGTGGTGTTCGTGAATGATCTTGTCTACAGTCCCCACAGACTAATGGGTCTCTTCAATAAATTGGAGACAAGTTATCTGACGTTTCTTTTGCTGAATGTTTACAGAAACAACTGCAATGGGCACTACATGTGTAATGTATTGTGTGTAACATTTATACATACCGTAGCTGCCCAGCTAGATAGCCTTTTATAAAAATGCACATTGGGGCTTGCTTTGTATTGGACAGTTTTCTACACTGGTGAGACAGCTAGGTTTGTATACAAATGGGAGGGGAAAAAAAGAGAGAAGAAGAAACTTAGGCCACCACTGGTGGTGAGCACTGTGGCGTCATATCTCCAGGGTTCGATTCCCATCTCAAGTCTGTGTGCGTGGAGTTGCATGTTCTCCCCATGTCCACAGTCCAATGGCATGCAGATTAGGCTAATTGGCATATCCAAATTGCTCGTAGTGTGTGAGCGTGTGAAGGAGTGCATGCTTGTCTGCCCTGTGATGGATTGGCACCCCGTCCAGGGTGTACCCCACGACCCTGTACAAGATACGCAATATAGAAAATGAGGAGTGAGAGTGAGATAGCCACTTATATATCCTATCTGATAGATACTGTATAAGGCCCTGGAGGGGTCACTTTATTTCTAATTTTGCATGATTTAGTAAAACAAGTGAATGAATTAGAAAATAAAATATGATGTAACCACTCCTGTAGATGAAGGTTAAGACTGATGGAGCCTTTTCTTCGTGATATATAAGATCATACATAATTCTCCTCAATCTGTTCTCACCAGAGTAATATAATTGAATAAAAAGTTTGTTGAATGGATAATTGAGGTATGTTTGCACTTAACTTCATTATAAATGAAGCATGCTGTAAAAAATTTTTTTAAATAAGACCTAGATGTAGTTTACCTTCAGATTATGAATATGATTGTATGTTTGTGTACGTTGGGAATCTGTGGAGACAAACCAGCTGCAGGCAATGTTCACTTGTTATTTTTTATTAAATTGTACTCCTTGTGGTAGGAGCAGTGTTCTACCCATGTGCACATTCATTGACTTGGAGGGATGGAGCATTTATTATGAGTTTTGTTATTTAAAATGCAAATGGGAATGTCTTACCTGAATTGTAATCATTACACTGTGCATAATACCATGCCTACCCAAAGGTTAATCTCACTTACTCTCCCCACTGCACGGCGCATCATTCTCTCTCAGTTTACACTGGGAATCTCTGGGCGCTGTCCTTTCAGGACCAGCTCTCTCTCTCTCTCTCCCTCTCTTTCTTGATGCCTCTTTCTTTTCACTTGACAGAGCTGCTGCCCCCCTACCTGCCTGTAGGAGCTGGTACAGCCCCTGTTCCCTGTCTTTCTCAATGCATTTTGTCCTTATAAGGAGAGAGTGAGAGCAGTGAGCGGGGGCGAGAGAGCGTGCAGTTGGACTATACTATCTGCGCACACGTTGCAGGGGTGTGTAGAAGAGCTGGAGGAGGAAAGTGATGGTGAGTAACACAGCTTCTTTCAGGCTGCGAATGAAGGGCCAAAAATAGGCTACTGGGGTGAACTGAGCAAGAGCGTGGGAGGAGGAGTGAGGGGGGAAAAGGAGGAAAGGGAGAAAAAGAGAGAGAGAGAGAGAGAGAGAGAGAGAGAGAAAACACAGTAGAGTAAGTTACTCTCTGTGGGATGATGGCACATTATAGAATGTTGCACTGGGTTATTTTCAGACACATACAGTGTCAGTTCAGAACTGAGCACACGAGTGACCGAAAAGCACTACGTCTGGTTGTTCTACACTCTACAGCACAATACCCGAGAACATGAGAATCACTGACCTGCCTATCAGTTCTCATTGCTGCTTCAAAAATGAGACAGAAACATACAAGGCACAGGCATAGACAGATTCCTCTCCAACCCCTGCAGTGGAATACAAAACAGGTAAGGGAGTGAGATTACAAGGAGGACTAAAGACTTCATGATGACTAGGCCAATTTTTAACATTTTGAATTTATACCGAAATCAATCAGACACGCACCCTGTCCTGAAATTCTACACAGCTTTCTACAATTACACTGCAACCATGCTTCAAATGAAATAAAATAAAAATATTACAAAACACACTAAGAGCAGTAGGCGGTTGTGACTTTTTAAAAAAATTTTATTTATTATTGCAGATACCTCACACATTGATTACTATTTCAGTGTTCACACATTTTTGAAAGGGATGAAAGACATACGGACGTGTCATGTTTTGATATACTGTAGAGCTGCGCACAGTGTTGGACAACTGACCCAATATAGTAATGACTACAGAATGACATTAATTGTGAATGACTCAGCTTTAAACTTTCGTGAACTAAATATTTAAACAACCCGGTAAGCCGGATTACCCATTTCCTTCCGACTACAAATGTACAACTGTTGACAAGGACATAATGCAGCACTGTAGCATAATTAATAAGTATTCTTTTACTAATTGATGGATTTAAATCTGATAGATATGAGGCCCTGCAGGAGTCACTTTATTCTAATTCTGCATGATTTAGTAAAACAAGTGAATGAGTTAGAAAATAAAATATGATGTAGATGAAGGTGAATTTAATGCTAACCTTCACACTACTACTGTATACCTTCCATCAGTTTAATCATATCGCTCCCTTATCAAGCATTAAGAACTACTTACCGAATGTTGCAGTAATCTTAAATTCTTTAAT
This sequence comes from Clarias macrocephalus, assembly GCA_011419295.1. NCBI lineage: Eukaryota > Metazoa > Chordata > Actinopteri > Siluriformes > Clariidae > Clarias > Clarias macrocephalus. The sequence goes on along the minus strand of JAAGKR010000854.1, from coordinate 31,233 downwards.
GCTCATGGTGGATATCCATTCAATACCCTTAATAGTATACAAATATGGAATGGAAGAATGATTTATAATCTCACTACCCAATGTCACAAAGGAGAAGATGGGGTCATTTTTTCGTGTTCTGGTCTGGTTCCTCTTAAGGTTTCTTATGTCGTCTCAGGGAGATCTTCCTCGCCTACTGAATCTACATAAAGCTTTTCTTTACATATGGATTTATCTAAAGCTGCTTTGTTACGATGTCTATTGGTAAAAGCTCAATACAAATCTAATTTCATTTCGTTAAGAAGGAATAACAAGCTTTACAAATCTCTCATATTGTATTAGTCATCACATTCGCTCATATATTCTCAAACACCCTTACAAACAGATCATACAAATTATGATCATCCAAATCAGTTTTTTTCTGAACGAGAGCGGACCCAGCTTTACAGAAGAACAGAATCTCTCCCTCGCTCTCTCACTTGCTCAGTAGAGATTTGGTGGCAGAGGATCATGCTGTTTCTTGGGTTCACTGGGAGGTCACTCACTGAAAAGACCACTCTCAGATATTGTTGATGCTCTTTTGCATTTTCCCCAGCTATGGTAATATATAGGTCACTGGGATATTAATCTAAATTTCAAGTTGGAGTTGCGCATTAATTTGATGGAACATGTTCAGATGGAAATAATCGTCCTCTAATGGTCATTGTGATAGCACATACAGTATGTGTTTGATACTGTATATATGATTGTGTTTGCTAAGATAATCTTCAATTTAAAAAAAGGAATTGCTTGATTACGATGGTGGCTCAGGCAGTTGCGGCTCTTGGTGGTTGTTCGGAGGGTTGGGGGTTTGAGCCCTATCACCGCCAGGTTGCCACTGTTGAGCCATTGGGAAAGGCCCTTAATCCTATGCCCATACAAGCATCACCCGCCATTGATAAAATGATGATCAATGAGAATGGGCTGAGAACAGACACGCTGGGCTATTTGGAAATGCCAATTTGACTAATCTGCATATCTTTGGACTGTGGGAGGAAACCCACCAAGCACAGGGAGAACATGCAAACTCCGTGCATACAGAGGTGGGAATCGAACCATGAAGTTGCAAGGCGACAGTGCTAACCACTACACCACTGTGCCACCTGACCTACTCCAAAAAGGAAGGGAAAAAAAATCAATCAAAGTTGGGCAAAGTGGAGTACTGAAAATCATATTTGGGTAAATATTCTGTCACTTCCCGAAAAGTGTAATGTCAATAGAAAAAACATATCTATTCTATGTAGACATTTATTTCAATATAGGGTAGTGTGATTAGTTTTTTTCACTGTGAGTGGTTTTATTCCTTTTACCTCGAGCTACCTTACTGTATTTAGTATAAAGCCCAATCTTACCTTTCAAATTAAAGGAACTATTCCACAATGGGATTAAGAATGCAAGGCACGCACGCCACATGCCACAAGAACACTATTATCCCTCTCGGTCTTGACTTTGAAAAGCTCTTACAGGTGCAGCCATGGATATTCTGGTGATTTAATGTTAATGCTGCTTGAGGCATCCTTCACGTGTCCTCCCACAACCTGCGTGATTATTAGCCGTTGGTTCCAGTTCCACTTTTGGTTTTCTGTTTGATTTGATATGATTGGCTGGGGAAAATAATAAGAAGAGGTTAATTACCTTATTGTGGAGTCTAAAAACCTGGAAAACAATAAATAAACAGATCTTAAAGGAAATAGCTGAAAATAAGTGCAATTTGTTACACTCCCGATTTAAAAGAAGAAAAAAAAAAGGTAAAAGTGAAACTGCGTAAAACCAATGTGGTGGTTAAAAATGTTACTTGCGTGTAAGCACCCATATTTCACTTCCTATGAGATATGTTATCTTCCCAGCATGGCTCACACAGCAGACAGGGAAACGGATAAAACAAAGGCCCAGGCAGTCCGCAAACCGTCGGTTTTTAATCACACTTCACCTCTTGATTGATCTCATAAGCTGCACCAGCAGATGACATATAGGGGTTTCCAGTGATTCTTCACTATCATGGCCAGAAGACAAACAGTGTACTTTGGTACATATATTTTCAATTTGGTTGAAACTCAAATAAATTCCCCAGTCCAAAATGTACCACAATCTTTCTTCGAAAGCAATAGCGACAACAGATTAAACAGAATGTCACAGGACGAGCCGTGGCCGAAAATAAACTGCTGTAAGCTGCTGTAGCATTTAGAACGAAGCATATAAGTATAACGGGGTATGTGATCTCAGTAGTGAGATAAGCAGTGGCTCACGGTAAAGCACTGTTATAATTAGATGCATTAAAAGCATCTGTCATGCACATCTCCCTGTGCAGTCTGTAGGAGTTACCCTCTCGGTCAATGTGGGGTATTTTCTACGTTTGTAATAATGACTTGTGATTCAGTCAGAATGATTCATTTGTGTTTCAATACCAGCTTTTGGGATCTCAGTTTGGTGACATTAGTGAGGTTTTAAAAGCATTAGGAGTACAGAATGACTCATGGGAACAGTGACAATGGTGGTCAAACTTTTCATTATGTATCATCCGTGGGCAATCATCAAGTTCAAGAAAACACTTTAAAAGTCTGTATGTCTATGTCTATGATTATATTGACTGTTACTTAAGCAAAGCTATTAACTAATTTCAATCATCAACCAGTGACTAGGGATACATACATACTGTACATACATCATATACTGGAACGAGTGTTAGTACTGAGCTGTAGTCTTATACTGAGATATAGGAAATGGAACAAACACACCTAAAAGGCATGAAGCTGATGTGACAATTTGCATTGCGTAACATCTGTGAAAAAAAAAAAAAATTGCAAACACCGCTGACATCTAGTGTATGTGTCACACAGTCTACACAAAGACACTGTATCTATTGTATATTCAGATTTAAATCAGACATGTATAGCCTAAACTGAAATGGGTTTGCTTAGAGTTAGAAATGTTAGCGCTATATCTGACAGTTTCTCAACCTCAGCTACATCACTTACACGGTTGGGAGTGTGAATTTCACCTATGTGTGCATGTGTGTGTTCTCTCCTACAGTCCAAACATATGCAGTGTTGGCTGACTGGCATTTCCAACTTGCCTGTATTGTGCAAGTGTGTAAGCATGCGCCCTGAGATGGGATGGCACCCCAATCAAGTTGTACACCACCTTGTGCCGTTAATTCCCTAAGATAGGCTCCAGTCCTCTGTGACCCTATACAGGAACAGTGGAATGGATCATATGTTGATGCTGCATTCCATTAAAAGTTTGTAATTTCAGATCTTCAAATAAAAATGCATTCAATTATGACGGGGTATATAAGTAATTCCTGTGAATATTCAGTCTGATTGTCAAAAATTGATGGATAACTTGTCAGCTTAGGGAACAGACTCATGTGTTTGTGGGAATTGGATGGCTCAGACGGCTAAGGCTCTAGGTTGTTGGTTCGTGGATCTGAGGAACGGGGTTTGAGCCCCGCCATCAGTGGGTTGCCACATCCCATACTACCCAGCCACTGCATGGAGTACTGGTCCCAACCCCGGATAAAATGGGAGGATTGCGTCAGGAAGGGCATCTGGCATAGAACCTAAGCCAAAGTTGCTCACCCCTCGTTGGGGTGACCCCTTGAAGGGAGAAGCCGAGAAAAAAGAAAGTACACACAGTCATTCATGAACACCACTTGCACGTTACAGAACTCAGGAACTATAGCAAAGTAATATAAACTATTTATTTATTTATGTAGTATTTGCTTCAGTCATTATAATTAATACTGTATTAAATTCAGATCATTAATTATACAGCTCCTGTGTTATAGAGGTAATTATTCTTCATAGATAGCTATCTACTGTAGTTTGTTGCTAACAAAAGACAAACATGGGGATATCATCTTATTTTTCACAGCGGTGAAAGATGTAATGATTCCAGTTTCCAATTTCTGACTTCCCACTTCCACGGTAAGTCGAGCGTATATTTTTTAAACCACAAACAGGTAGTTACTGGGGAAGTGTGAATGCATGTTGAAATTGCATTGCACAGTACTGCATGTTCATATTTGTCCCCCAGACTTCATTTCCGACCTCTAACTCACTGTATGAAAATAAATATGTGGCTTTTGTTGTTGTTGTCTAAATGTTCTGCTGTGTTCGTTATATAGTAGAAGGACGTAACTCTCCATACCAACAGGTGGCAGTTGCAGTCTTCAAAAAATCATACTTAAGCATTAAACAATCTTAATCTTACTCTGCTTGTTTCAGTTTCTTATTCACTTGGACCGTTCCAATGCCAGCCTCAAATGCTGCTTGAACATGATCAGTTGAAGCTGAAAACTGCAGGCGATGAGCCACCAGCTGATGATAACTGACAACTGATAGCCAACAGGTGCCTGGGTGTGTCACGGCCCTAAACTTTTAGACTTATGTAGTTAAAGCACATGGCTTGTGGTCGTCTTGGTATATTGTACCACCTGTTTTCATTTTTCCCTTTTCCTTAGCTCACAGGGACTAATGTTCATTCATTATTACAGTCGTATGCAAAAGTTTAGGCACCCCTTGATAAATAACAGATTTTGGTGTTTTTTTTTTTTTTATTAAAAAGATGTTAACACGGTCTCTCTTGGAAATGTGAAAACTGCACAATATTTCCTTACTTTTTATGTCATAAATTTAACAAAGATAAAAAATAAAAACATTATTGTGGCACTGTCCAAAAGTTTGGTTCGATTAGTCTTTCGCCCCTATACCCAGGTCGGACGACCGATTTGCACGTCAGGACCGCTGCGGGCCTCCACCAGAGTTTCCAGAGTCTCAGATAGTTTTTACAAGGTTTCAGCTTGTTAGACCTAATGTATAGGTATACATACTGTATAGGTATGATTTATTATTTCTATCCGAAGGCTACAAAGTACTGAATGTTACAATCCTGGGTTCTGCTCTCGTTATGCGAGTTTGTTACCTAACTAATTGGATTCGCAGACAAACTCATGACTATGCATGACTATACAAGATTAAAAACTAATGATCAGCCAAATGCTGTGCAGCAAACAGAGGTTGCTACTGACAACAAAAAAATAATGCTACATCATCCAAAGTTGAAAAATCAATGATCAAGCAGGGTTGTCATGTTCGATATCAAAGGATAAATCAAATGTAACAATGTGCAGTGATTTGATACGAGTAAGATAGATGACAGCACTGCAGGAGGCCACTGTAAACAATTGGCAGAGTCCCCATGCGTTCTGGAGGCATACTGCAGAGATGATAATGATGAAGAATATGAATCATATATGAGCTGAATGCGAATGCACATCTAATACATAGGCTAATGCACCATCTATACAAACATGCCTCTGAACTAGGTCAGGTGCTAGATAGCTCGTTTTCAGAGGTGTTGCGGTGTGTTTTTAAGGGTGTGTGTTTACCCCTTACTGGGAAGAATGAGTTGACGAGGGGTGTAAACAAGCATGAGGTAGGCTAGTGGCATACAAACAATGACCATTTTGTTCACACACTAAAAACCAGATGCAGATCGTTTGACCAGTTGCATCACTACAGAAACCAGTCTGGGGTTGTCTGCTCACACACCTGCTATGAGGGAGGGCAAATTGCATGGCAAAGGGTTAAATACCACCCACCCCCCCCCCAACCGCCGGCCCCCAACACACACACACACACACACACACACCACCACCACCCCTTCATGCCATAAAGCGTCATAAAGCGCACATACTCACACACTCACACACTCCCCCCACTCACGCTTGTAGGCTTTGGAGATGTCAGTTGTTAGTCAGGGGGAGGGGGTGTAAAGGGGATAGGCTGGTGGGGGTCTTTGTAAGAGTGAGAGACAGAGAAAAGAACATGAGAGAAAGAGAGAGAGGGAGGGAGGATAGAACGGAGCGTACTATTCCTCCACTGCTAAGCAGAGAGAGTCTTGAGTGCAGAGACAGTCAGAGCAAAAGAGATCATTCGGTAACTGAGCAGGAGGAGCGTATGAGCAAGCCAGAGGCAGGCAGGGAAAAGGACTGACACAGACGTTTCACATACATACATACACACACACACACACACACACACACACACACACACATAGAGCGTGTGGTTGACTCTAGTCGTGCATTCAGGGAAGTCCACACAGCAGCTCACAGGGGAAGTGAAAGGAGCGCTGTTTTTTCACCCCTCATACTCTTCCTTTGTATTCTTCAAACAGGGGTCTGCTCTGATCCTTTACCTCTACTATCTCTTTTCTCTCTTTTTTTTTTTGTTTTGTTTTTTTTTACACCTATTTCTTTCTTTTTTTTTTTTTTTCTTTCCCTGAAGACAGAGCAGGAGCACCACTGCCTCCCTGTAACCATTCCTGCCGGTAAGCAGCATCACTGATGCTCTTTCTCCATTTTTTTTTCAGTTCCTCTATGTCTCCCTTCCTCATTTGTGTCTCTTTCTTTAATTCAGTTCAGTATCATTTTACGTGCTGTAGATGAGACATGTAGAAGGTAGCACATGGCAAAGGATGGCAGCTGCTTTCGTTACCATGCCGGCATCCTGTTCAGACAGACTTCAGAGAATTGCACCGGTGGAAAGAGAGAGTGAGGGATGGAGGGAGAGACAGAGTGAAAACGGAGGGTGTGCTACTTTCCTAGGCGGAAGATCTGTCAAACAGGGCTCGTCCTCTTTCTCAGCAGTGCATTGTAGTGCTGCAAATAGACATTTTAACACATTCATGCGCAGACACACACACACACACATGCTCAGCAAAACCTGATGTGTACCTGTGCTGCACAATACACCTTAGCCTTTCTTTCTCATATATACACTTACTCTTACAGTTCTCCTTTAATATAGTTAATTTATAAAATCATGCTTAATTATAATAATACTGCAAAAAGACAAAAACCATCAGTTTCCATAACAACAGACAGTCTGTGCTGCTATTTGATTTTATAAATGGGATCCATTTTATACTCCACACCAGTTATTCTAGCTTTGTTAAAAAGGACATTTTATAGCTGGTGTGACATTTGGATTGGCATGTAGAGCTAATTAGCTTGTGTGTGTGGGTGTGTGAGTATGTGTTTTAATCCCATGCATTCTCACACCTACCTAAAACCAGCATCCTTGCAAAGGGGTGGAAACAAATAGGGAGCGAAAAAAAAAAAAGATAAAGAAAGAGGGGAAAAAATTAATGAGATGGTGGATTGTTGGAATGAACCACTCCTTTTTGTTTCCCACTCATTTTCCTGGTAGATGTGGTTTATTCAAGCCACAAAAGGGAAAAGGTGTAGATGTGTTAATTAAGTGGCACAACAAGAGAATATGATGATGGTTTGGAATGGAAGTCTCAAAACCAGGCCTTTCAGGACGTGCAAATAATGTGTGATTTTTTTATTTCTTAATCCTTATGAACAGATTTCCCAGATGTGTAATAAATGTAACAAATTGAATTTTTATTTCCTGTTATTGATATAGATGTGCAGAAATTCACAATCTGCCACAACACCGCCATCCTTATTAACTGCATCCCAAATATTGGACGTAAAAAGAAGTATATTGAGGACATACAGTATGTAAATTTTTATATATTCATGAAAAGTAAGCCTTTATTCTGCATCTAGCAAAATTCTATATCTATCTGGACATGACAGGAAATATGCTGGTCTATGAAGCAACCTGTCTCGGCGGAACGTTCCCCCAAATGTACAAAATGAAAAGATTCAGAAGAGATATTTACTCGTCTGTTGCTAGGACACTCCCTTTGAACATTTTAGAAGAGCTTCCCGATTGGCTGGTGGAGATGATGTAGCTTTCTTACCCCAAATCTCTCCCCTTCGCCCATAGAAACATGTCTGCCTGCATTTCTCCTTCTATTCCTCTCTTTTTTTCCTGTCAGTGTCTCTATTTATGCGTTTCACCTTCATCCTCTATTTAGTTTTTTCTTGATCTTGCAGTAAAATGAACATTTTATACATATTTCCTTCTACCTACCTTTATGATTCATACAGTATTGTCTGATACATATGAAATATTGTATAGTACTAATGCTTGACACAGACAATGTAAGCTATGATGTTATACTGTGTACAATGCAGAAATGTGCACCACAATTACAAATATACAAAAAGTAACATACTGTACAATACATTCGCCATAACACGAAGTCTGTAATGTGTGTGTTTTTATAATATATATATATATATATAGTATCTACTTAGATAGAGTCAGGTTCAGCGAGAATGAAAGGTGACAGTGATGAGACCAGCGATGCTCTATGGCTTAGAGACAGTGGCACTGAAGAAAAGACAGGAGGGAGAGCTGGAGGAACTGTAGCAGAGATGAAGATGTTGAGGTTGTCTTTGGGAGTGACAATGATGGATAGAATAAAGAAGTCCATCAGAGGGACAACCTATGTGAGATGTTTTGAAGACAAAGTCAGAGAAGCCAAAATGAGGTGGTTTGGACATGTTCATAAGAGCGATTGCGAGCATATTGCTAGAAGGATGGTAAGGTTGGAACTGCCAGGCAGGAGGTCTAGAGAAAGACCAAAGATCAGATTTGTGGATGTAGTGAGAGAGGACATGAAGTTGGTTGGTGTGAGAGAAGAGGATGCGGAGGATGGGGTTAGATGGAGGCTGATGATTCGCTGTGGCGACCCCTGAAAGGGAACAGACGAAAGACAAAGAAGACGACTTACTGTAAATAGAGTCAGGTTAATACCATTGAAGGTGATGTATTTGTGTGATGATGAACGTCTTGACTGAATATAAAGACACAATGTCATGCTGATCAGTACTAAGGCCTTTTTTTCTGCTGCGTAACTTATTGGGACTTTTACCCCAGAAAAGCTGGAACTGATTGCATACTGGCAAGTTGGCCAGCACCAAAAGTGTTAATAGTTTTTTGTTTTTAGGACCAGCTCAAGATTGGTACCAAGAGGAACTAATGGTGCACAGGAGGAGGATTAGCAGAACTGTTGACTGGCTAGGCAAACTAAGTCACAATGACTGATATACTATACAGAGATGAATCGAGAACAAAAAAAATGTAGCAGGTTTTCACTTGTGCTGTATGAACCCAGGAACAAGACATTAATGGCATACTGTTAAATAAACCATGAATGAAAAAGAATAATTTGGAGGGAATTCATAGAGGTTTGTAATTTGTTGTGTTATAGTTCTTCCTTCGCTAATTAGTTCTAGACTATCTGGCTGACGAGTTGTTCTAATTAACTGAAAAAAAAATTTGAAAAACCGACTATATGACAATGGTATTCAGCTTCTGGAGCCATGGCCTGGGTCACCTCCAGACCTTAACCCAACAGAAAACCAACTAGGCAATAGTGAAGAAGGTAGTGGCAGTCTTCTGTAAATGATCTTTAAGAAGCAATCAAGCAGATATGGATTGCAAAAATGACACCAGAATACTACAGCTGTCTGTTTTCCCACGACTTACCTCCAGAGCCACAGTGACCATGACTATGATAAAGCATGTTGAATATGAAATAAAGATTACTGAGAATGATGAAATGCTACCAGTCATTCTAGACCACTTTAATTTCATCACCATGCAGATTTAAAATCTTGCTCTTCTTTTCAATCGTCTTTCATTTGTCTCTAGTAGCTACTTTATTTTATGGTGGATCACATGAACACAGGATACTAGCTGGGAAAACACCCTGTCTATTACAGGGTACCATGCACTCCACACATATTAGTCAATCTGTTTACTGGCCTGGTTTTGGAAGATGGGAGGAAACCAGAGAACCTAGATGAAACCCATACAGACAGAGATATACAAGTTCCACACAGAACGTAACCTGAGCCCAGGATTGAACTGGATCTCTGAGGCAGTAATGCAATTTGCTATATTACCATGATGTCTTACTGTATTCATGTTACTATAGACAACATTTAAAAAGTTGTGGTAGTCTTTCGGCTGCTCCCATTGAGGGGTCGCCACAGCGGACCAACTGAACCGCACAATCCAGCTTTTACGCAGGATGACCTTCCTGACGCAACCCTCCCATGTTATCCGTACTTGGGGCCGGCACTGCCTCCAGTGGCTGGGGTTTGGGAATCGCCTGGGTTTGGCTGGGAATCGAACCCGGGCCTTCCAAAAATAAACCTTTAATTAAGGTCCTTGCATTCAACAGAAGCTGGTTAACCGAAAAAGTTTTTAATATAGTACAATTAACGGTGCGATTGAACCCTGTACAGATGATATGCCTACTGTTATTATTGTAATGTCACGAAAGAGAATTAACTAAAGCTAAAATTCGGTTATTTAACGCTGGGCAAAATTCTAAAACTTTATGTAAAGCGAAAAAAAAAAAAGAATTTGAACTTACTTATGTTCATCTCAAAGTGTTTATCTCTTTCTGTTCTTGAAGTATAGTAGAAGATGTGGATTACTGTGTTTGCCTGAAAAGGAATGTTTCAGAGGGCGTCTGAGAGAACAGGCCCAGTGGGCTTTGTAGAGCTGGACTAGGATGTATTTCGAAGGTGTTCTGTTTGCTGCAGAAAGGGCATGTAGTGTTATGTGTTCTCAGTTTAGACAAGATGTGCCGAGGAGTGGTGCCTGGTCCCGTGAACTATTCCCTGCAGCAGAAAGCATATGAGCTTCACAGGTATGGAGGGTGAGAATCTAGAGAGCAAGATAGGGGGTGGATGCAGTGGGGTATATCAAGGGATCAGGAGTAACCTTGAGATCAGCTTTGATTGTCACTGCTGCAGTGTGAACGTGTGTATGTATGCATTATAGTGGGTGAGTGTATGTGTATGTGTGTGTGGGGGGGGGGGGGGGGCATTGCTAGACATAAAAAAAAAGATGTGTGGTCTAGCATGTCTGTTTTAGGTTATCAGAGGCACTGATGTATATTCATAATGAGAAAAAAAAGAAGTTGCATTTACATTAAGGTGACAGGTGACACGGTGGCTCAGTGGTTAGCACTGTGGTCGAGGGTTTAATACTTGCCTAGGATCTGTTCTCCCCATACTTGCAGATTAGGCCTGCAGATTAGGTTAACTGCCATACCCAAATTGCCCGTAGTGTGTGTGCCCTGCACTGGATTGGCACCCTGTCTAGGGTGTACCCAGCCTCATTCCCTAAAACTTCTGGGATAGGCTCCAGGCCCCTGCGACCCTGTGCAGGATAAGCAGTATAGAAGATGAATGAATGAATCAACATTAAAGTGCATTAACAAGATTAAAACATTGCAAAATATAAGAATATACTGCTTCTATGTACAGTACAGACCAAAAGTTTGGACACACCTTCTCATTCAAAGAGTTTTCTTAATTGCGTTCTTTATTGTGTTCTTTAGCCCAAACAAGTCTCTTCTGCTTGTTGCCTGTCCTTAGCAGTGGTTTCCTAGCAGATATTCTACCATGAAGGCCTGATTCACACAGTCTCCTCTTAACAGTTGTTCTAGAGATGTGTCTGCTGCTAGAACTCTGTGTGACATTGACCTGCTCTCTGATCTGAGCTGCTGTTAACCTGCGATTTCTGAGGCTGGTGACTCGGATGAACTTATTCTCCGCAGCAGAGGCGACTCTTGGTCTTCCTTTCCTGGGGCGGTCCGCATGTGAGCCAGTTTCTTGGTAGCGCTTGATGGTTTTTGTGACTGCACTTGGGGACACTTTCAAAGTTTTCTCAATTTTTCGGACTGACTGACCTTCATTTCTTAAAGTAATGATGGCCACTCGTTTTTCTTTACTTAGCTGCTTTTTTCTTACCATAATACAAATTCAACCTCTTTGAATGAGAAGGTGTGTCCAAACTTTTGGTCTGTACTGTACATGTGCACAATGTTTGTACATCCAGGTGAGAACCTAAATAACTGTACCTAAAGTACACCAGCAATATGATATTAATCAAAAAAAGAGATCGTCACAGAATGCATACTGTATGAGCCTAATTATAGTGATGTCAGAGAAGGAGCTCCCTCTCTTGACACAGAGTAGAGTTGATGAGTTCTAGTACATTACACTCATCAGATTATGGAGACCTTCAGTGTACAATAGATCTCTAAAAGAATTCATATAAAACAGAAACCGATAAAACAAATCCAAATCATATGCTTCAACAATACAAATCTGCCACTTTCCCTGGTTCACATGTCAAATACAGATTGTTGAAAAGTGCCGTCATGTCAGGAGTGTAAATAAATTACTCTATCTCTATTCACAGCTGGATGCTTACAATAAAAGTTATTATTGTGTACACAAATATACCTCCCCAAAATGGGTAATCAAGCGGTTAACGCTCATGGTTACTGGTCAGCAGGTCAGGGGTTCAAGCACTGGCCAAGGTGTCACCTTTGAACCCTTAAGCAAGCCACATATATATATACAGTATGTATATATGATTTCACTGTGCTGTAAGGGACATGTGACAAATAATTGAATCTTAATCCTAATTTTAGAAAAAGTGCATGAGAAAAGAAAAAAAAATTAACATCTTGAACTTGAATTGCTGGTATCTTGGCATCTTGGCAGTTTCCTAAAGCTTACTTATCATTAATATTAAATAAGCCG
>JAAGKR010000854.1:0-18699 GCA_011419295.1 Clarias macrocephalus | reverse complement strand
AGAACTCTGTGTGGCATTGACCTGCTCTCTGAACTGAGCTGCTGTTAACCTGCGATTTCTGAGGCTGGTGACTCGGATGAACTTATCCTCCGCAGCAGAGGTGACTCTTGGTCTTCCTTTCCTGGGGCGGTCCGCATGTGAGCCAGTTTCTTTGTAGCGGTTGATGGTTTTTGTGACTGCACTTGGGGACACTTTCAAAGTTTTCTCAATTTTTCGGACTGACTGACCTTCATTTCTTAAAGTGATGATGGCCACTCGTTTTTCTTTACTTAGCTGCTTTTTTCTTACCATAATACAAATTCAACCTCTTTGAATGAGAAGGTGTGTCCAAACTTTTGGTCTGTACTGTACATGTGCACGATGTTTGTACATCCAGGTGAGAACCTAAATAACTGTACCTAAAGTGCACCAGCAATATGATATTAATCAAAAAAAGAGATCTTATCAGTGCAATCAGGTGAGCGTCACAGAATGCATACTGTATGAGCCTAATTATAGTGATGTCAGAGAAGGAGCTCCCTCTCTTGACACAGAGTACAGTTGATGAGTTCTAGTACATTACACTCATCAGATTATGGAGACCTTCAGTGTACAATAGATCTCTAAAAGAATTCATATAAAACAGAAACCGATAAAACAAATCCAAATCATATGCTTGAACAATACAAATCTGCCACTTTCCCTGGTTCACATGTCAAATACAGATTGTTGAAAAGTGCCGTCATGTCAGGAGTGTAAATAAATTACTCTATCTCTATTCACAGCTGGATGCTTACAATAAAAGATCATAAAGCTGCCCAGAGTAAACACATCTGTCAGGTGACATATATTGTTCATTCTTTTGGTGTCAAGCATATATTCAAATGTTTTGTTACATTTTAGATGTAAAGCGAAAAAAACTTTGATACATTCAGGCATTGGACTATTAATGGACATCATATTCAAATAACATTCAAGTTATTATTGTGTACACAAATATACCTCCCCAAAATGGGTAATCAAGCGGTTAACGCTCATGGTTACTGGTCAGCAGGTCAGGGGTTCAAGCACTGGCCAAGGTGTCACCTTTGAACCCTTAAGCAAGCCACATATATATATACAGTATGTATATATGATTTCACTGTGCTGTAAGGGACATGTGACAAATAATTGAATCTTAATCCTAATTTTAGAAAAAGTGCATGAAAAAAGAAAAAAAAATTAACATCTTGAACTTGAATTGCTGGTATCTTGGCATCTTGGCAGTTTCCTAAAGCTTACTTATCATTAATATTAAATAAGCCGAATTTTATGGCTAAGGATATAACTGAACCATTAAAAAATTTCACACCATACAAAAACGTAATTACACAGACAGAAATGGACTATTAATGTTCGTGCTTAAGCGTGCTTAAGATATACTATGAAAGCATATGTTTTTACTTCTCCTAGGTTTTCACTCGTGATGTGTTTAAGAGTTTAAGGTAGACAGCGGCTCAGCATGCCGTGAGCTGTCAGTCTCTGGCAAGAAGCTCTGTTTCAGGGTACACACTCGGACAAAGCACAACGAGCAGGTCTGAGAAGAGAGACGCTTCTACAGGAAGGGCTAAAAATGATCATGTCTGATAGAGAGAGAAGCACATAGCGCTGTAAGAGTGCAACATGCTGAGAACACACACTTACCAAGAGGTACCATAGTGATGATACAGCATACTGAATATAATCAGAAAAAGTGTCTTCACTTTTAAACAACCTCTTATACAATTCTAAAACTTTACTAGCATTAGGATATTGTATAGTAACTACACAAATAATATAATAATTAATATGATATAGTGTAAGTAGACAGGAAGTAAAAAAAAACAAAACACAGTAACGTCTTCTGATGAATCAGATCTACAAGTTTGTTTGTTTTTTTGCTTGTTTACAAAAGCAGATGTAAACAATCACACTGTATATTATACAAATTCTAACTCTTTTATAAAATAAAAAAGTCATTAATATAGAAAGAAAAAAAATTATCTAGATAATTTTAATTCAAAAATATATACATACAGTAGAATGAAGTCATTTCGGTCATTCAGGTTTTTAGTCTAACAACCTAAAGGCAACAGCACAAAGCAATTTGCATGCTATTTTAAACACTCGACTCTGCTCATATTAACATATTTATCAGCTCCTTCATTGCTCAAGGGCTGGATGAAACTAATCTGAAGTTTTGTGTCTGTCTAAAAACGTTTGGGTTGGAGAGAATTTTAGAGCACAAGTCTCAGCATGACTGCCTAGCACAGAGTTTCTCCTCTCTCATCTCTCCTCACCCGCCTATCTCTATGGCCCAGGGCAGCCGAACAGCGGGCACAGGGGGCAGCCTGATATCCATGGCACCTCAGTATCCGATAAGCGTGCAGTGGATTAAAGAAAAGCTGCTGGCATACATCCAAACAAGACTCTCGGAGAGATCAACAAACTGAAAGATGCACTTCGAGATTAACGAGCATGCTTTTATGTGGGTCACGATAGTATGTCAATAACAGATGTTAGAAATATTAATCTTATTCCCCCTCCCCTCTCATCTGCTACAATTTTAAAAAATCATATAATACCTATTCCCTTCATTTGCAGTCTGGTACCTTTATCAAAGGCAAAAGGAGAGAGGCTATTGTCAATGAGACATAAGACAAGTTGCTATTTATAGATTGCTGATTTAACCGATGACCTTGACTAGTAGTGCTCCTTTAAAAGAAGAAGCAAGAGAATAAAAATTGATTCAGAAATGGAGTGCAGATGCAAGGTTGGTAAAATTTGTAACAGTTAGAAATTAGCTGATTATCATGTGGTGGAAAACTACAAAGTGTAGACATCAAAGACTCCTCCCATTGATCTTCAATAAATATCTCCTTACCGAAAACTTGATTGTTTATATTTAACAAGTATAATCAAACAAGTTTTAAACCTGTTTGATTTGATTCGTCCATTTCATTTAAGCAGCTATATAGTAACACCATGTTCAATCGTTTAAAAAAAAGCTGTTACTATAAAAAGAATAACATATTACAACAATAGCATTAATGTAAACCTGTGATTTGTCTTGCAGCCAGAACCACAGTCACAGCAACCGTCAAATCAAAAAGAAATCAATATCTTCTGTCCAATCAAACCATTTCATATTAGCATTAAAAAAATAACAATTCCTAATGACACTTTCCTTAGATTGTCGTTACCAAAAATGGATCCTCACCAAACAAAAAGAAATCCTCAGAGGCAATTTGGTCTTTAAAAATGCAAAGCTGTAGCAGAAGAAAGCCTTGAGGCTTCATCGCACTCTTTCAACAGCTAATGCATGCAGTGTGAAAAACATGCGCACAAGTGAAACTCTTCCAGTAACCCACTGAAGCAAAACAAAATGTCTCATTATGCATTATGGTAATGATATTTTTTATATCATCAGAAAATATTTTTGAAACATTTCAAAAACTGTTAGTCATGAAATGAGTCAAAACATCAAATGAGATGTTCAAACCTAAGCATTAATGCTGATTTGGCTTTTTCATACAGCACCATTCTCTCATCACAGACACTGAGAACTGAGTGAACGTGGGGGAAGGGTGGCACAGTAAAAGCTCCCCCTACCTTCCTGTCCCTCGTGCACAACAATTCTTTCTAGTGCTAACATTCACTCAGGACGATGCCTGGACATCTCAGCCTCATAGCATCACATTACCAGTCAGTCTCGTCCCGACATTGCCACTTCCCATCAGCTGCAGAGCTGAGCTCTTTGTCTGTACTAACCTCCCTCCCACTGCCCACTGCGCTAAGCTAATGTTCCATCCACAGCACATCGAGGGGGGGGTTCCCTCCTTATGCCAGAAAAATGGCGGGAAAAGAAGAAAAGACAAATGATCAGCACCTGTCTCACTTGTACAAATTGAAAGATGCTTCACTCGCTGACAAGAACTAATGAACTAAAGAACATTGTGAAAAAAAAGCAGCTAGACATTGTTCACTCAATCATGTTTTCCATTATTCTGTGTTTCATTATTTTGTAAAAAAGGAATTGCATAATTTACATAGAAAAAAGGCGAACAATGGCTCGTTCCATTACTGGATTATATATATATATTATTATTTTTTTTTTTGTGAATCAAAAACTTTGATATAGCATGTGAATCGCATCATGCCATGCAATAAGATTAGCCTCTTTTTAAGTCATACTTGATTGATTCACTCACTCTCACAGGAGTCTATCCCAGGAGACTTTGGACAGGGTGCCAATCTATTGCAGGACACACACATACACCCACTCACACGTTCATTAAAACACTACGGGAAATTTGGGAACGCCACTTAGCCTAATCTTCATATCTTTGGACTGTGGGAGGAAACCAGAGCACCTGTAGAAAACACACCAAGCATGGGGAGAACATGCACACAGACCCAAGGCGGGAATCAAACCCGGACCCTGGAGGTGCAAGGCAACACTGCTAACCACTTCACCGCTGTGCCGCTGTTACTTGATTCAGATTTTCAAATGAAAATTTCTACACTGCCCAATAATTAAGCAAAAAGTTAAGAGCTTTACACTGGTAATTGCTGTAGTGATTAATGGTTCAGCTGGCAACAAGTTATTTAACCCTAACTGATGCACTGAGCAGCATCTCATTTCTTAAACAATCGCGTCAAGAGAACATATCCTGTGGTAATTGCAAAGATGTTACTCTGTTTCAGAAACTTCACATTATTGGCCTGCATCAAGATAGGAAAACAACTAAGCTGAAACTACTAAAATAGGCTTAAGAACTGTCCAACGCATGACTAAAACCTGGAAGGACAGTGGTCAACCATCATCTTCAAGGTAAAAATGTGGTCAGAAAAAAAAAATTAAATGATTGTAATCGGAGATCACTTAAATTTTCAGTGAAATCAAATCATAGAAAAACAAGAGTAGAACTCATGGCTATGTTTAATAGTGAAAATAAGAGCATTTCCTACTGGGACTAAACAGCTGTGTAGCCTTAAGAAAACCATTTATCAGTGAGACTAATCTGGGGGAAAAGGCTTCTAGAGAGCATAAAGAATGAACTGTGGAGCATTGGGAAAAGGTCATGTGATCCAGATTGTTCCAGAGTGATAAGCACATTAGGGTAAGAAGAGCAGCAGGTCAAGTGATGAACCATCACGACTAGTGCCTACCATACAAGCCTGTAGAGACAGTTTTATGATCTGGGGTTGCTTCCCTTGGTCAAGTCTAGGCACTGCAACATTATGTGCGCAAAAATGAGATCAACTGAATCCTAAGTATACTGAATGACCAGGTTTTTCCATCAGTGGATTATTTATTGCCTGACAGATGACAATGTTAGGATTTATCAGGCTCAAATTGTGAAAGACTAGTTCAGAGAGCACGAGACATCATTTTCACTCATGGATTGGCCACCACAGAGTCCACCCCATTGAGAATGGTCATTTCATTTATTCAAAGAAAAAAGTGATTTAACACCAGCTTTCCCTTTGTGAAAATGTAAGTGCCCCTTTAGTTATGCAATCAACCAAATGTAAGTGATAACTGGGCTCGGTTAGACTAGACACAGCCAAGTTTAATTAACTGCCCTGCTGAATCTAAATATCACCAACATAAAAACCTTTTCAAAAATGTGAAGTAGGCAAATTGGTTGCAACAAGATTTTAGATTAGATGAGAAACAGAAATATTGAAATAAATGGCTTAAATGCCATTTCTAAGGCTTTGAGATGTGAGCAACAGTACCAATACTGACAAATTAAGAAAACACGAAATAGTGGTGAATCTTGCAGAAGTTGTCCAGCCTAACAAAAATTCCTCTAAGTGCACTGACAAATCATCCAGCAAGTCACCAAAGAACCCAAGGGAACATTTTAAGGCATTCATAAATCCATTCCATTAGAAAGAGTCTGGGCAAAAATAGTAGCCATAGGCGAACTGTAAGGTGAAAATCAATGGGCCAAGAGGAACAGAAAGGAACATCGCTCACATTTGTCAAAAAAAAAAAAAAAAAACCTTGATGACCCCAAGCCTTTTGGGTAATGTTACATGGACTTTTTAGAAGATAGTGGTAGAACTTGACATAATTGATGAAACCATAAATTCTGTTTTCTGTCATTAAAATCCTGAAGGGCAATATCTGGATATCAGTCCGTGATTTGAAGCTCAAGCACAACTGGGTTTATGGAGAAAAACAGTGATATAAAAGTTTTGTTCATTTTTGTTGTTGTTGGCCTGATCAAAGTCCTGACTTGAACACTGAGCAATGAGATGATGTGGCCGGACCTTAAGGTAATTTTTGAAAGGCACTTCAGAATTCAATTCAATTAAAACCATGTGGGCCAAAATCCTTTTAAACTGATTTGAAATACTAATGAAGCATTTGGTAGCAGTTGTGGCTGAAAAAGGTGGCACAAGCATTTATGTTATGTTATGTTTAGGGGCAATTTGCCCAACAGTTTGCTTTGACAAATTTATAATAATTTTGTAAATTGAAAGGGAAAATACATTTTCATGGCATG
Source organism: Clarias macrocephalus (assembly GCA_011419295.1). Classification (NCBI taxonomy): domain Eukaryota; kingdom Metazoa; phylum Chordata; class Actinopteri; order Siluriformes; family Clariidae; genus Clarias; species Clarias macrocephalus. The sequence goes on along the minus strand of JAAGKR010000854.1, from coordinate 12,181 downwards.
GTAGCTTGCCACAATACTATATACAGTATAATGCAGAAAAACATGTTTTAAAGAACGAGACTGCTGCACAAACATCATATACACATTTGCTTTTCATTTTTTAGCATTTGAACGAGCTTGTATTCATCATGGCTACAAGCATCTCGCTTTTGTAGGATTTACAGTTTCAGAAATCAGCAGTCGTTGCCTTTTGGTTTAAAGTCTAAAACGTGTCCCTTAATTCATATGTAGGTTTTTGGTTTTTCACTAATTTACTAATGCATCTAAGAAAAATATTGACATTCCTGGTGTTTTCTCCTTGCCTTGGTTTGCCATTGTTCCTTTAAAAGGCACTAACAGCTGAGTGCTAACTAAATCGATAGCCTTAGTCTTTCTATACGCTTGGTGTCTGTATTTGCAATAGTTTTTAGCCACAAGTGGTATTTCAAGCATTTGCCACTTGAATTCCTTTTGAACACAGCATAATCCATACATTCCACAGATGAAATCAGACATTATATTTATCAATTTTCAGAGACAAGGCAATTGTTGCACAATGTTGAAAAAGAAAGGAATCAAACTAAAGATGAGTGCTGCACATTTTACAGCGGGTTGGACGTTATGGTGCTTGTATCTCAGATCTAACCTTAATGCTATAACCAGGATTTATTGGAACATTGAGGTGATTATTGTCAATACTATAAGTGAAAAGGCTGACCATACTGTATCCTGCAGCCCACATCATTAAAAAAAAAGCCCCTAGCCAGTTTAGAATATTTAATCATTTTTGGCTGTGACCCATAAAGCAGTTTACTGTCAAACCCAATAACATATGATCCACTTACAACTCAAGGCCTCAAAAGCATCTCTTCACCTCTGATGATTCTGTATGGCACTTGAAATGTATTAACAATACAACCCAGTCAATACACTTACTGTAAATCCATCAGGGAATAAAGAAACCAAACTCTTCACTGTCTGGCTGTTCAAATACCACTTAGGCAAGGATGTGTGAGACATAAACAGAAGAGACGGTTTTAACATCCAGGAAAAATACGCCACATTCCCCCCCAATCACCCCAAAACACACTGCTCTAGTTCTGTCACTCGTGGTGAAGTGATAACAGTTCATGTGACTGATGATGCTGATTCAGGACTGTGGTTCATGTGGAGCAGTTGTGTATTTCAGCGTAAAGCATGGAGCACAGCAAGACAGACTAGGTTGCTAGCAAGCCATGGCAACAAGCAGACCTCTTTGTGTGCTGTGATGAATATTCTTTTGGATTTATGGAGTGGACACTGCTGCATTATGCATCAAACTTATTGCCTGCTGCTGGTGATGATTTGAAGACCAAGAGAGAGAGAGAGAGAGAGAGAGAGAGAGAGAGAGAGAGAGAGATGTGCTAAAGAATTTATAGACCACAGTCAGAACAATGCCATGATGCCTATTACAGTTGGTTTACAGTTAGAACATAGCTTATGGTAGGGATATAACTGAATATGCATATGTTATTCACAGTGGACAAATAACGTGTTCGGAACACATGCAAATTTTTTACATGGTTTGGTTGGGACTAGACATATGCAAATAGAGACTAAGGATGCAAAATGCTTTTTTTCCACACGAGAGGGTGGTCAGTTGTGAGGTATGTCTGTAAAAGCAAGCAATCAGATATGAAACTTGGGACACAGAAATACCATTCATTCATTCATTTATGTGAGCTTCAGTCACTGGAATAGTGTGAAAATATTAAAGACAGGACAATAATAATAATAATAATAATAATAATAATAATAATAATAAAAGTGTGGATTGTCATTTTGGGGTCATTTATGAACTTTCCAGTGTGGAATAGAGTGGAAGACTTGTAATAGATGTAATACAAAAGAACACTTTTACTTTTGGACATGGCCACTTTGGGATCAAATAAAAAATATGCATGCAGTTTTAAATTTTTTGCATTCAACAGTTAAAGGTTGTAGATTTGTGTTACAGCCCTAGTGTATATACAGATGTGCCAGCAGACATTTGGATGTATGCCAGTAATGATAATTGATGGACAGAGTCAGTAAGGCTGTTTGCAGATCAATGACAATAGCAAGTTTGTCTTCGAGTCTATATATGGATGTCTCTTTTCAGGATGGAAAAAGTAATTGTCTTTCATGCACCGATCAGCAATAACATTAATACAACTTAACACCACTGCCAGGTAAATTAAATAAAACTGATTAACAATTATATACCAGTAATATGTTTATAGGATCATGGGGAAAATGATGATGTTATGGCTGATCGGTGTATAATGCCTATGTAATTTCCAATAATTTGTTAGTTAGCGGCTAGCATGAGCTAAACTGGATTTTTTACATTTTATTTAATAATCTTCATTGATAATATATAATATTGATTTATATATAATAATTTTTCGCTTAAAAACATGTTCACTGACCTGATGTCTGTAGACCATCCCTCCTTAGTTGAATTGGTTTCCTTTAAGAATTCGTTTTATATACAGTGGAACCTCGGTAATACATTCCTAAATTCTGTTCAAATTTGGTCATAGACGGATTCAGTTTTGTATAATTTTCTTGTGAAGTGTTGTTTTATGTTGGAGTTTCCACTGGAACTATACACTACATCAACTGACTTGATTGACTCTTGAAAAGTTTCCTATGCTCTCTGCAAGAGTAACACGCAATAATCAATAATTAATAATGATCAATACTTTTATCCTGTTGGCAGGAGCTACAGAGTTTAGAGAAGATGCTTTTAGTGAGATGTGTTCACCAGTAAACTAGACACTAGGAAATCTAAAAACAGTTCTTGCCAACTTTCTGTCTCCATTATTAACAAACTGTTCTGGGCTATAATCCAGTATCATTTTGTTAATTGAGAAGCTACATCTTACCGACTGAGTTTTCTTTCAACGCAACAAATGCAATGTCTGTCTAACAATAACTAAAAGCTTCTACGTGTCAGCACTGAGTATTTGAGTTTATGACAAAAGCCGTTATTACTTTCCATTTCGAAAATAGAATCTCTGAATGATGGACCTACAAATAAAAAATATCCCCAAAGCCTCCATTTAAGGGCAACTTTGTCTTTCTTTTTCTGTCTTTTCTTTCTTTTCAATATACAGTATTACTTTATTTACAATTCATCCTGTACATGACTGCCACTTCTTTGTATACATACGCATAGTTATTTTTTCCAATCATGATGAGCTTGTATTAACATCATCTGGTGTTATGCATGTAATTGCACTTTGAATGCTGTTGCTTTGAGATCCTGCCATGAGAATGATTACAATATGCTCTTTTTTTGGGTCTATCTATCTATGTAACTAACTAAGATTGTGTGTGTGTGTGTGTGTGTGTGTGTGTGTGTGTGTGTGTGTGTGTGTGTGTGTGTGTGTGTGTGTGTGTGTGTGTGTGTGTGTGTGTGTGTGTGTGTGTGTGTGTGTGTGTGTGTGTTAGCATGAACTAAACTGGATTTTTATGTATGGGAACACCCTGTACTGTGGTGCCCAAAGGTATTAAACATATGCCATCTATTATAGTTCTTTGGCTATGTGGTGATGGTATTCAGTTTCTGAAGCCATTACCAGGGTCATCTCCAGGCCTATACCCAATATAAAATAGTCATTAAAAATAGAAAAAAAAATAGAAAATAGAGATGGATTGTCTTTTTCACTCTAGGACTTAAATATCGATTCTTGTATAGTAATTTAATTGTCTAAAATCTAAAAAAAAAAAAAAGATATATTCTTAGTATTTTGAGTGCATTATTTTTTTTATTCTAGAGAATGTCATTAAAACATTGGATTTCACTTTTGTCTGAATACTTTCGATCTTTCTAATCCTTTGGACCACTGTGGAGCAGAAGATGTGCTAACATATACAGTACTGCATGTGTGTATCATCATTCATCAGCACATATCTTTTCATGATGATAAGAACGCATGCAAATTTTGTGGCTGTGGGTCGTGTGAAGAAAAAAGAACAATTTTTATTTGAAAGACTAAAATAGTCAAAGGATTTCCTTTTGCTTGCTAAAGTTAAGGTGTGGGGTTAGCGTGTAAGATATTGGCGGGTCCCTATGAGATCATGTTTTCAATCTAAAGTTTTCAATACCGAGAATAAGATTACAATTAGATTAGTTGTGTTAATTATTATCTCAGTGGTAAGTCCTCACAAGAAACAGTTTTTGTGTATGTGTTTATGTGTGTGTATTACAGCCTGGTTGATCAGTGTTAGCACCCCGTTTCACAAACAGCGCTTTGTTTATCTCTCTGATTCTTTTTTTTTTTTTCGCCCAAATAAATTTTCGAAAAAGAAAACCAGCAAGAACAATATCCACCCCTTTCTCCTTCAGGTGGTGGATGCTGATGCTGTGATACCGGCAGAGGAGCAGACAAGCCCCCAGTGGATGCAGTAAAGTGCTCTTGGAGGAAAAATTGCAAGCAAAGGTATGAATACGAACCTGGCCAGCTGTGGCCTGTGCAATGTAATGTAACTAAGCCATATGGCAGGGAAAAAATTATGGAAAAAGGTGCTAGATAGACAGATAATAAAACATAAAACTGTAGAATGCACATCATTTACTGTACATTATATACATGTGTTCGGTTATAGAGCAAAGAATAGTTCTCTTTGTGAGAAAGCGTAAAATTCACACGTACACAGTAGCAATGTTATTGTGCTAAATTCTGGAAATAATTAGAACTTATTTTTAATACTGTAAGACTTATGCAAGCTTAAAATAAAAGCTTATATGATATCCTTTCCCTGAAGTTTGTTTATTTAATAAAAGCTTATATATTTCGATATATTTATTTTTTTCTGCATTTTAAGAGCTTATATAGGTGTGTGTGTGTGTGTGTGTGTGTGTGTGTGTGTGTGTGTGTATATATATATATATATATATATATATATATATATATATATATATATACACAGTATATACATAATAAACACACTTCAGGAAAAGAAAAACTTGTAATAATATTATAATACTAAATTTAATGCTATATATATATATCATATTTTTAATATTATATAAATATAATATACAGTACAGACCAAAAGTTTGTACACACCTTCTCATCCAAAGAGTTTTCTTAATTGCATTCTTTAGCCCAAACAAGTCTCTTCTGCTTGTTGCCTGTCCTTAGCAGTGGTTTCCTAGCAGATATTCTACCATGAAGGCCTGATTCACACAGTCTCCTCTTAACAGTTGTTCTAGAGACGTGTCTGCTGCTAGAACTCTGTGTGGCATTGACCTGCTCTCTGATCTGAGCTGCTGTTAACCTGCGATTTCTGAGGCTGGTGACTCGGATGAACTTATCCTCCGCAGCAGAGGTGACTCTTGGTCTTCCTTTCCTGGGCCGGTCCGCATGTGAGCCAGTTTCTTTGTAGCGCTTGATGGTTTTTGTGACTGCACTTGGGGACACTTGGGAAGTTTTCCCAATTTTTTGGACTGACTGACCTTCATTTCTTAAAGTAATGATGGCCACTCGTTTTCCTTCACTTAGCTGCTTTTTTCTTGCCATAATACAAATTCAACCTCTTTGAATGAGAAGGTGTGTCCAAACTTTTGGTCTGTACTGTACATCTTACTATTTTTTGGCTGACTCTCTATATATAATAGTAAAATAATATACATTTAGAATAAATTTTATTGCATTTTATAATACATGCACTTGCAGTATAGTTTCATCTGCAAGCATGCACAGAATATTATATATAGTGCACTAATGTGTAAACCACATCACACAGCTAGCTTGAAGTGCAGGGGGTTGGGCAAGAGGAGACATTTGGTCTGGTTTCAGCCTAAAACACTTGTGAGGCAGACGGCATTTTCATTTTCACAGTAGTTAGACAAAGCTGTGACGGATAGTCTAACTTCCTCTTTATTAGCAAGGACTTTCTCTCTGCAGTTTCTCACCGCTAACTAATTTTCAAAGGTCCCAACCGATCCTCTTTAACCACTTAGGAAACATGATGCATGGGTTAAATGTATAGATGAGGGTTTAGAGTTGGGAGTCTTTCTTAATCACGACACAAAGCATAACCACAGAGCCATCAGCGACTGCTGGCTGCCAATGCGCGTCATACATAGTTAGCCTGTTCTAACACTGTATACAAGCCAAACATAAAGAGACATCTAAAGAAAAAGTAGAAACAAAATCCACCACTGGGAGGTTTTTTTCCGTTGCAGAACCTAAATTGATGGCAATGTTAGACAGAATTCTATTTAGCAGCTTTTCTTTTTTGTTTTTCGTCCACAGGAAGCTGCTGTTAAAGCGTTCACATAGTTACTAAACCCCAGGCCTAGTTTAGGGCATCCTCTGTAGCCCACATGCTTTTTTCACACAGGACCGAAAAGTAACACATCTATCAGTCATAAACACACACATGCACACACCATGTGCCTTCAAATAGCATTCAGAAAAAGAGAAGTGTGAAAAGAACAGTGTCATGCCGAGTGCAAAGCCACTTCCGCACAAATGCACAGCTCTCGTAAGGCTACACAACGCACAGCCCGACTGTCGGTAAGCGCATGGTTCTCCTGAACTGAGGAACACCTCAGTGTCCAGACGAGGAAGAGTGTGAGGAGGAAGAGGCAAAGAAGTGTTACGAGAGAGAGAGAGAGAACTAGAACAAAACAAAGAAAGGGTGGAGACGGCAAGCGTGCGTTGGCTGGTAGGTGATAACAACAATAGATATCATGATGTCCGGTTTGTGATGTTAAGTACGAGCTGCAGAGCAGTAATTAACAGCTGTTGGTGAGAAATCGTCTTTGATGACACATAAGGGCAAAGTTGCGTTAGTTGCAAATCGCTCTCTCAATCTGAGTTGGAATGTTCGATCGTGGAGGAATGCTGTAAAAACTTTTCTCACTTTGTGTGATTGAGCTAAATTTTTCAAGTGAAGAAGAAAAATTGTTAATTCATTATATTACAGAGATTATCTTTATGCTAAAAAATATTATTTAACATCTGTTCCAATACTATATGGCTTATTTGCTAGTATCTAATGTGAATATAAAACATGCATGTATTTGTACTGGCAGTTCAGGGTAAAACTGAAGAAAAAAAAAATCGAATGCTATGTAATCAATAATTTTAAAAAAATATACGACTCTCTTCTGACGATCACATGATGCAACTACTGACATCTTAAGAGGAAACCTAATACTACACATTTCTGCCGTAATTCAATTCGAGGTTGAAAAAAGGAGCAACTGTTGAAGTATGTATAAAATTTTTTGGCTTTATATATATATATATATATATATATTACATGCATATATATTTGCATGCAGGAAGCAAAATAACATCCATCATGTAGCAGCAGCCAGCTACACTGTAGCCCATGTGCCCAATTCCCTGTAATACGTAATGAGGAAGCGTGTCGCTTATGAAAGTCCTAGCTAGAAATGAGGGAGGGGGAGAAAGCCGAGCGATCCAGCCATGGAAACAGAACTATAAGGCTAGTTGCCAGGAAACGGGCAGTGATAAATCGGCTGGGAAATGCTCTCTCTGTACTGTGCGTGTGTTTGTGTGTGTGCGTGTATAAACCACACACTGCATCACCATTTGATGCAGAACGTAAGGCTCGCTGCCATTTCAGATAACATATGTAAAAGGAGTCGTGTAAAACGTCAAGCATTTATTTTTAGCCATTCCTTTTTTACCTGGCTGCAGGATAGAGATATGATATGATATGATATGATATGATATGATATGATATGATATGATATGATATGATATGATATGATATGATATGATATGATATGATATATTTAATCTCTGCATGCTAAGGAGGTGGTATACATGTGGAACACTAATATGAAAAGAGGGTTTTTGTGGTTTCCAGTCAAGAGGGAAGTCCTGTAGATATTTATCATCCTTTTGAGACCCTTTGAGTCTCATTGTAATTGTAATTAGACCTAGTGATGAAATGCAAATGCAATAAGTTGGCGGTTGCTCTGCTATAGCCGGAGTATCCAGTGAATTCATGGAATCTTCATAACTCAAATTATATTTTTATAGTTGATGAGGATGTTTAATTTTTATGATGTACCACGTAAGGGTGCAAACCGCAGGCTTCCATGTGTTATGACTTCATTGCGATTCATACAGAAAGGATTCAAAATTTGACTATAGCAAAAGAGCAATAGGGTAGTGGTGGCTCGACGGTTAAAGGTGTGGGTTACTGGTCGGAAGGTTAGGGGTTCAAGTCCCATCACCGTCAAGTTGCCACTGTTGAGCCCATAAGCACAGCCATTAACCATATCTGCTCCAAGGGCGCTGTAACCTGGCTGACCCTGCGCTCTGAACCCAGCTTCCTCACTGGGATATGTGAACATCATTTCACTGTGCTGTAAGGTACATGTGAAAAATAATTGATTCTTGTATTATGATTTTGATTCATATGACAATACTGATGATTTAGATACACTACTATAGAAATCAATAGAACAAAATTTGTTCAGAAATAGGGATGGGTGGGAATCAAACTTCCTCATGGCAGGCGAGAACCCTACCCCTTACCACCTTACCTCTTATTTTACTCATCATTGTCTCATCATCTTGTTTTATCCTATATAAAGGGTTTCGGGGGGCCTGGAGCATATCCCAGGAGACTTAGGGCAAGAGGCGGGGTACACCCTGGACAGGGTGCCTATCCATTACAGGGCACTCAAGCATACGCACACTCACACACTACGGGCAATTTGGGAATGCCAATTAACCTAATCTGCATGTCTTTGAACTGTGGGAGGAAAGCCACCAAGCACGGGGAGAACATACAATCTCCAAGCACACAGAGGCGGGAATCAAACCTGGCTGGGAATCGAACCCGGACCCTGGAAGTGTAAGGCGACAGTGCTAACCATAAATCTGCCGTCCTGCCATAATATTTTACATAAATTAATATTTTACATTGATCCATATCATTTGATTATTACACCCTGATTATTACATAGTGCACTAGGTAACCTTCATGGTTATGCAACATGAACAAACATGAAAACTAGTGGGAATTACAAAATCTATTCACTTTGATGTAAAGCAAGTGATTATAATGGAGAGATTTCAAAATTCAATTCGACCAAACGTAAACTGGCATGAGTAAACAGCTGAAGTTTTTTTTTTTATTATTATTACAATTATAGACAACATAAAATAGAATTATTAGGCAGAAGTAAGAGTCCATGTCATATGGTGTATTACTTTCATTTGAGAAGTGGCAAAAAAATGGGATGTTTCAATCTCACCCCCTTGTAACTGACCTACTTTTAACAAATTTGTGTAGAATTATGGGAATCCAGGAACAATCGACTTGGCACATTTTCGAAGTACAGTATGTATACAGTATTTTCATTAGTTCTGACCAAACTGAGAGAAATACTGTGCAATGGAACGGGCAACTGTACTGTAGGGACTCTAAACTGAGCCTGAAATCATTTTGATATGGTGAACTGATTTTAAATTGGAAAAAACATTCTTTTAAACCAGATTAGTCCTGTTAAAACATATTTGTGTGATGTGCATGTGATGGATTATTGCGAATGAGTTAGATAGCTGCTACTAATGTTGCTTGAAAAGAACAACAAGGTAAGGTGAGAGATTGTAGTGCATTCCAGAGGAACAGGATTCCTTTTTTTTCTTCCTGGAATGATAATCCAGCTTTTTCACTTCACTGATTGGAAAACAAATGAAATTTCACATTTTATGCCAAATCCTTGAGACGTCGCATTTCCTGTATACTTTAATACATTTCCTTACATTTGCATCCATATACAGTAACTGAACCTAACCTTATTGGATTTTTCAATATTGGGTAGAATTTCTTGTATCACGCTGATCTTTTCTAAGATGTTTATGCGCTTACTAATATTACCGTTCTGTTCTGAACCTTGTGAAATGTTGGTGGCATGTCACTGCAAACTGATGTAATTTTAATGTCCTGTGCAGATAAAGGTGCTACCCTACAATGATAAACACAGATGGTCTGATTATGCTCAAGATTATCCACTTACATTAAATGAAAAATGTGAATATCAGTATATTGTCTGATATCTCAATCAATCAAAAGTTAGGATTAAAGAGATGAATGACATTCGTGTATTAATATGATTCTTTAATGCATACAGAATGTCCATGTTTGATCCTTGCCCAAGGGTTACAAACATTATGCTGAATTCCAAACTTGGCTTCTGACCTACTGTTGTGATAAAACAGGTTGTGTTGTTCTGTACTGTATGCATCTGTTGTCTCCCTTGCCCAGGTTTGCCAGCCATGGGGAACCTCATTAAGGTCCTTGGCAAGGATTTAGAGAACTGTCCACATTTTTTTCTGGACTTTGAAAGTAAGTGCTTGTTGCTGTGTGTGGTGTGTTCTGTCTCAGTGTGTGTGAGAGCTCAGGGTGGATGTGCTGAGGTTGGAGAATGGATGGATTGGAGGAGGTTCTGTGGGTGCCTGCGCTTGTTTTTTAATAATTAAGAATGGAGCAGGGAAGAAGAGTTTTATTGTTAAACCATGACATTACACCAAACGCCCCAGCCTTCTCGGTCTTTGTCAACACTTTTTAATCCATTCCATCCACACCCTATGCCTTGTATATGCCCCTGATGTCACACATATCTGTATACACACACACACACATGCGCGCACACACCACACAGATCTCCATGACCCTCCATCACCCACACACGTCTCCCTTCTTTCTGTTCCAGGGGGCTCATGGGGAATCTCCTGAAAGTGCTGACTTGCGCCGAACTTGAGCATGGCCCAATAGTTTTCCTTGACTTTGAACGTGAGCTCATCAGCTTCTTATTTTTTGAGTTTTGTTTCTTTGTTTTCTTCGCGCTGCTCATCCCCATTTGTGTCCATCACATCTTTCATTTCCTCTTTCTCTCTGTTCCTCTATCTGTGCATACATTGCTGGCATTCAAGAGTTTCAATGTACAGTGTCCTCCTACTGTGACTGTTATTTTTCCCCCCCTCTTTAATTCCCAGGTCTTGCATGATGCACAATTCTATGTAATATCTCAGGAATGCCATGCATATATAGAATGATATGCAACAGAAACCTATTTCATGTTATTTTCCCCTTCTTTCTCCTCACCACTGGTCTCTGACTGCAAATGCTCATGTGTGTGTGTGTGTGTGTGTGTGTGTGTGTGTGTGTGTGTGTGTGTGTGTGTGTGTGTGTGTGTGTGTGTGTGTGTGGTTTGGCTGAATGAGTGGGAGAAGCACGCATGTTAATATGTACGAACTGAGGAAGTGGGAATTTCCATTTCTCTGTTCACTATTTGACTCTTATCCTTCCCAATTAGCTCCTCCTTTTCTGAAACCTCCAGTCCTTTACCAGCTCCAAATTAACATTTCCTCTCTGATGTTTCACTAACTTTGCGTGCACAAGTACCCAATGAGCTCGAACAGGCTGCTGTCTAAACAGCACTCGGCAAATACTCAGTTTTAATGATGTAATGTACAGTGACCCAAATTAATCCCTAGTAGACCAAGCAATTTACTGCGTAATGGTGTAAGTGAGCTAGAGGTTTGTATTCTGGTTATTTATGATGTAAGTAGGCCGACAATAATTATCACTCTGAAAGGAGAACACGGACAGCAGCCTGTTCTGCTCTGTACTTCACTCTCTCTGATGCATTGGGGAACGGCCACCTCTGTCACAGTTCTTGGTTTCCTTTCTCACAAAACCAGCGATTCAGAAACTGAAGGAACCAAATGCAATTCACTGCTGTTAAAAATGAAAAATGAAAGCCTCCGACCTCCAGTTTTGACAGCAATCATTTCATTTTAAATCAACCGAAAGTTGATTCTTGCCAATATTCAATTCGGATTTATTCATACAGAGCTTTTAACAATGATCATTGTCGCAGCGTTACAGAATCAAATCTATGCAGTCTACAGACAGGTAGTCTAATCGAATCTACACTCACAAAGAGTCTCTCAGAACCAGAGATCTTTAACATAGAAAATCAGATTGAAACAAACTAAAACTAGGACAACAGATCAGTTGCAGTTGTAATATCCACTGTTTTACATACGAGAATGTATGAAGAGCATTTCAAACTTACCCCACGCCACAGGAGGATCATTGTTTAATGACCTTGTGCAATTCTAGTGGCATCTAAATTGGTCCAAGTATCCTCTAGTGTGGTGAAGAA
>JAAGKR010000853.1:120681-158248 GCA_011419295.1 Clarias macrocephalus | reverse complement strand
AGATGATTAAAGTCTAAGAACGAATTTGAATGTGGCATGGTTGTTGGTACCAGACAGCCTGGTCTGACTATTTCCAAAACTGTCGATATAATACTGGGTTTTTTACACATACACCATTTCTAAATGGTATCCTATTAAAATATCCCATGAGTGTCAGTAGTCTGTGCGAAAATGCCTTGTTGGTTCCAGAGGTCAGGAGACAATGACCAGACTGGTTTGAGCTGATAGAAAGGCAACAATAACTCAAATAACATCTGTTTACAAATTAGGCTTTTCTGAGTGCACATATTGAACCTGCCACTCTGGTGGCTCACAATTTGAATGGGCTTAACCAGATTTGACAGTAGAAATGCAGTATATGAGTAAAGATATGTGTACTGTGTTTATTTTATTTTTCAGTGAGATACTCCAAATTTACTCCATATTTTTTATATTATATTTCTTACATATAAAAAATGTGATACAGAAAGTTTTTTTAACCTCTACTTTTATAGAAGGGTTGCCGATTTAGGTTCAAGTAAAATTTGACAGTGTAGTAGCATGGGCTACGTGACATCTGTGAGCTCATATGCATAAGCCACACTGAGGCCACATATATACTTTAAAGCTATTCTAAAGGGAAAGCTCTGTAACTCATTTAGATTGTAACTTGAAGAAACATTTATTCCATGAGGAAACCACTAATGCGTTGTGACTGGATTTGCGTGTGTGTGTGTGTGTGTGTGTGTGTGTGTGTGTGGCATGTGTGTATGGGATGTGGTGGAGAAAGCCCTTCTATTTCTGGACCCCCACCTCTTCTAACCACCACCACAACTTTCTCTCAATAAGACCAACCAAGAGGTAAAAGCAAATGTAGTGGCTTGAGATGTGAGTAACCATGCTACGGAGATATCTATCTGTCTGTCTGCTTGGCCGTCCATCCGTCCGTCCTTCATATGTCTTTTAAAACAGCACAAGGAACAGTATTGCTATTAGACTCAGATTAGACTAGGTTAATATATATTTAAAAGTTTATCTGAAACTACTGTGCCTTGTTATGGAATAAGTTGTGGATTGGTACTTTTTTAAAAATACCATATACTAATAGATCATGGTACTGCTCTGGTGTTCAACCCAATTCAAATAAGCAAGAGTTATAACCAGAAAACGCAATATACTGAACACTAAAGAATAACTAAGAAATACCGCTCACTCACCCATCGTCTATACCACTTTATCCTGTATTCAGGGTCGCGGGGGTCTGGAGCCTATATCAGGAGGCTTAGGCGGGGTACACCCTGGACAGGGTGCCAATCCATCGCAGGGCACACATACACATACACTTTGGGAGCACCAATTAGCCTAATCTGCTTGTCTTTGGACTGTGGGAGGAAACCGGAGTACCCGGAGGAAACCCACCAAGCACAGGCAGAACATGCAAACTCCATGCACACAGAGAGGGGAATCAAGCCTGGCCAGGAATCAAACCCAGACCCTAGAGGTGCAAGGCGACAGTGCTAAACACTACACCACTGTGCCGCCTGCTAAGGAGTACCGATCTCTTTAAATTACGGTAAAAGTGTAGAAAGACCACATAAGGAATGTGAACACCAGAAAGTGACAGGTGGGTGTATGGAGTGTAGGAAGAAAAAAATGGAAATCATAAAAATAACTATTGCTGCCACATAAGAAAAATCCATCATTGGCTTCTCATTGTTATGAGAAAAAGAAAGAAAACAGAAAAGCGGAGGTGATTATAAAAGCAAAGGGAGAATAAGTCTGATATGTGATGTTCCAAAAGCATGTGTAAAACAGTCAGGTGTCGACCAAAACCTGTGTGTATATCCACTGGACTGCTCCTGGTGTTCCAGGGTTCCACACGATAAGACATCGGAACTATTCAACAATATTTGGTTGCTGCTGGACATGCATGGTGGCCAATGTTGACATTTTCAACAATTTTTTAATTCTGTTGCTGATCGACATGCAAGAGCCTTGTATAAAATGTAACTTTCTGGTTTCTTTGGCAGAAATAAGTTTTGTAAGAAATTTATATGTGCAAAGTATAAATACATGCGTATTGATTTTCTAATATAACCAGAGGTTTTACTTTAAATTCAACTGGGAATGTAAGTTTTTATTACAACATATTACTTGCTAATACCAAAATATCATTATATCATTATATGTTAATCCATAACTGTATACAGTATAAAGCATTTTACAGAGATGTGTGGCTAAACATAAATATTAGGTGGAAGTTTTGTTGTTGTTGTTGTTGTTGTTTTAATGCAGGTTTAATGCAGGAACAAAAATCCATGATTTCTATTTGGAGAGGGGGTGAACAGGAGGAGGTGCTATAATTTAAAAAGGCAGTTGTTTATTGTTGGAGAGCATGTATTTATTTCACAGCACCTCAAATTGTGGCTAGGGGTTGATCCAGGCTTTGGAGGGTAATTACAGAGGTGGAGGCTTCAATGCACCACAGCAGCGCCTCTTAAGAGCTCAGTCTGTGGCACTAGTTTATTTCACCCACCACTCACACACATGTGCACAGACTCAATCAGAAGTGAATGTACTCTTCATGCAACCCAGTGCCCCACATCATCAAACTGTATTCTTACAAATAGCTTCTGTCACTACAATGTGTACTCAGTTATTTGGAAGAAACATATATATGCTTTAATTTGTATTTGGTTGTAGTGTTAGATTATGTATGCATGTGCATTCATCATAGTAATTTGATAACATTCTAAAACTTCTGGTGCTATATTTTTGGTGCTCATACCTCCCTAGTTATAAAATAGGATTTCTCTTTGATTAGAGCTCTTTAACAGGAAACCGACTTCCTGTCTTGGTTTATGCAGAAAAGGGAGGGACATGCATTTAAGCACAGTCACACAAACCTTAGATCACAAACATGTAGATTAGTAGATAACAGAATATGCCAAATTACAAATGATGAAACTTTCCACAGCTCAGCAGATTTATTTTTTCACCTTCCCAATTGCCTGTTTGTTTGTACAGTAAATATTGTTGACCTTCCTTGCATCTGATGGAACTTAATTGCTATAAATGCATCTGTCTCTATAAATGAGCTCCAGTGAGATTTGCTGTAAACTTGAAATATACTTTGTATACAGTACATGTGTGTACTGTATGTGTGTGTATATCCCACACATACCAACACATTCAATATACCAAATATATAAAATGTTCACTTAATGCTTAATGCTTCCCACCTACCTTCAGATGCCATTGCAAAAAGATATTGTAATTGTATCTATTGTGACATGGGTCAAATTGCGATGGCTAAAGCTAGATGGCTAGACTGGGTCAGAGCAACTCCAAAACTGCGGGTCTTGTGGGATGTTCCTGGTCTGCAGCGTTCAGGACCTACAAAAAGTGGTCAGAGTCTGAAAAACTTGTGAAATGGCTACAGGGTCATAATTGGCCATACATATATACAAGGCACAAGGCAAACACATTAAATATTGGGTTTAATGTTTAAGCATTTAATGTTATGGCTGATTGGTGTATATAGCAAATGCTGACTTCTTCCTAAATATAAATATGTGTAAATATCTTTTGTAATATGTCATACAACCTAGACCAGCTTCCCTTTTGTTCTAAACTTTTGTCAGCCATTCTTTAGTGTGGAGTTACACATTTTCTGTAATTAGGACAGTAAATTATTACTGGAACAATTACACCCACCTTTTCTTGTATTACAGGTAAATTTAATACAAGGAAAGTTTATACAATAATATTTTATTTATTATATTCGGATATTAAATTTCTGTAAAAAATAGATGTGTAAATTAGATAATGTGTTACAACCAGCATCAACTGATTAAGCTTTTAATAATATTTTATATATAATACATATATTTCATATATTTATTCATCTGGAACAAAAACAAAAAAGTCTCCTCCTAGAGTTCTTTTCCAAAACATTTTTTTTCTTTCCATTAATTTATCTGTGTTTATTCTGTAATTATTTCAGTTAGAACACAACTCTGGACATTAATTTGTTTGTAATGAAGTCAAGATATTAATCATAACTCTAAATGTTTTGATTACTCTCATTAAAGCTATTTTCTAATTTTAGGAGTGGCTTTACTTCACTTTTTTCATTGATCCATGTCTTTACAAGAAAATGGATGGTTGGGTTAATTGGTCAAAACCATGTGAGTTGGAGAAAGGGACATGTGTGGGAGGACCAAATAATGATGGAGCAAAAGAGGGAGGGAAGGAAAGGGATGGAGTGAGTAAGGACCTCTTCTCTGTAGTACTCTCCTTCCTTCATTCACATTCTCCTGATCAGGGACGCATATGACTCTAGTGTGGCTTCAAGGTGAGTAAATCGTGGACTTTGCCTCTGCATGCTTTTTTATTAAATACCTATAAATGGTGCTTATATGAGTGGAATTATTTTTTGTTAATTTAGTAACTTTCTTTATTAGTAACTTTTTTTTATTTTTTTAAAACTTTTTTTAAAAATTATTATTATTTTTAATACATAGTGTTTAATTGTACTATTTTTTAATTGGCATAGTACCTGGTATTTACTAGAGACATTTATAACTCCTGGCTTTCCCTTTCTAGATTTGGTAAAACATGTTTTCACAGATTCTAGTAAACACAAAAAAATATATTTGCAATAATAATTATGTTGTATGCACATTAGTGGCATGAAATGTATACACAGTTATGTGGTTTTAATTCACTGCATGCTTGTGGTGACAGTTTTTAACTGCTGTGTTTGCCAATTTTGTTTATTCCAGTGGTTGTAAATGGGTGTAAAGATCCATTTATATTGGAAAAGATTATTTTAGATTTAAAATTATTGACTGGCATATACAGTATATTTAGTATATCTTGTAAAGGCACACAAATTAAATATTTGGCCTATTTTCACTTAACCTGTTTTGGTAATCTTGAATATAGATTGCTTGAACATCCAGGGTACTTCCAGGGTACGGGTTCAAATCCTGCCACTGGTCTGTGTGCATCGAGTTTGCATGTGATCTCTGCTTGGTGGGTTTTCTCCAGGTTTCTGGTTTCCTCACACAGACCAGAGAAATGCAGATTAGATTAATTGGTGTTCCAAAATTGCCCATAGTGTGTGAATGAGGATGTGCGTATGTACTGTATGTGTGCCCTGCAATGGATTGGCACCGTGTCCAGGGTGTACCCTGCCTTGTACCTAGTGTCTCCTGGGATAGGCTCCAGGCCTCCTGCGACCGTGTACACAGGATAAAGTGGTATATTGTGGATGATGAGTGAGTAAGTTAACAAGCAGAATTCATTAATTTTTTTATTTACTTGATAAAGTCATTTGTACAAATGTATTCAAGCCAGGGTGAATTCTCCTGCCATGTGCACTCAGTGCTCTAGAACATTTACTCCACATCCACTACAACACTGGCCAGAGTAGAATGCTTACTGTACTGGGATGAATGAATGAAAGAATGAATGAAGTGGTAATAAGCAC
This sequence comes from Clarias macrocephalus, assembly GCA_011419295.1. NCBI lineage: Eukaryota > Metazoa > Chordata > Actinopteri > Siluriformes > Clariidae > Clarias > Clarias macrocephalus. The sequence continues at coordinate 152,772 of JAAGKR010000853.1, read as the reverse complement.
TTGTTTAATTGTATTGTTGTGAATTATAGAGTTTTGTTGAACAACTTAATAATGATGAATTTAATACGATAAAAAAAAAAACATATTAAGAAAAACATTTCTTTTCCAGGAGTGCTGTGTCGACACTAATATGGCATTGGCTGCCCGTCTCTGTTGGAGCGCCCTGTTTTTTGTAGCTGCTCTTGCAGTCCCACGCTCTCCTGCTAACTTGCGCCGCACGCCATCTACCAAGGTACGCTTGGCGGGAATCGGGCACAGAGACAACGAAGGCCGCATTGAAGTTCTGCACAACAGTACATGGGGAACTGTGTGCGATGATGAAGTGGACATTAAACTGGCAAATGTGGTTTGTAAAGAACTGGGTTTCCGAGGGGCCATCACATGGGCACACAGTGCCAGATATGGAGAGGGAGATGGTGAGTAAAAAAGACGAACCTCACGTCTGCTTAGATTGTTTTTTTTCTTTTTAATATTACTCATCCTATTACTCATCCTACCTGTGATTGTAATTATCGCTGTAAAGGTGTAAGAAAATGTTAAACAGTAGTAAATCAAAGCAGCTGACATGGGTGGCGAAGCATATTTAGATTATACCACAAGTCCAGATGCCTCGCTTTACCACTAACAGTCTTTCAGAATGGCTGTCATAAATATAGTGTAAGAAGACTTTTAAAGACAACTTTCTTCACAGCAGTGTGAAAGTCTAACTCTGCTGCTCTTTACATTGACCTGCCCTGCCCTATAATTTAACTTTAAGGCAACCATAAAGATTCCCAGTAAACCAAAGCAAGTGTGACACCACTTGGCCAGGCAGCACCATCATTAAAACTAAACAAAGGCTTCAGTCTGCCCATCTAACAAATACTCTACATTCTCTCTGGCTGCTTCATGAGAATCCTCCTTCATTGCCTATAATGATGATTTTGTGGAGACATGCCTCAGGTTTTTGTATTAGCATTGCACGATATCACTATAACTTTAGCCATCATTTTGTCCAGGCATGCCACCGATTCTCTTTTTATATCCATTCTTAACATGATTTTATGGTCATAGGTCCAATTTGGATGGATAACGTACGCTGTGATGGTTCAGAGAAATCACTGAAAGAGTGTAAGTCAAATGGATGGGGCGTCCACGATTGCAAACACTCAGAGGACCTTGGGGTAGTGTGTAATCCTGAGAGAAGACTAGACCAAGTGGTTTCCGGAGGGCCTAGAAGAAGTTCTCCTACTAGAAGCAATGGTACCTCCTCAAATCGCTGGCATGACATCTATTCCAATTCAAGGGCCTCCTGGCAGGGTCAATTATCCAGACACCAGTCACATACTCCGGTAAGCAGTTGGAAAGAACGTTCATGTCATATAACCTTTACTGCAAGTATTATCTAAAGAGAAGGCAGAGCTGAAATGACATGCATTCTTTCAGACATATTTCTGTAGCATGATTGTGTTTAAACAGTTTTCTCAGTCTTTGAATATGCTATCAAATTCATTTCTGAAATATTGAAAGGTTATTTTATTCAAATGCATTAAATATTTAATGAAAATACCATATTTTTGCTTATTCTGTTCAAAATATTTTTTTTCAAAATATAATCATAATTAGCATCTCTAAACATTGTGATAACATGCTCCAAATTGTCCCCTCCTTAACCTTTCTTTAGTCTACCAGTAAAGTGAGGATACAAGAAGTCCGCTTGCGGCCGGTTTTAATGGCTACGAAGAAACATGCCCTAGTGACACAGGGTGTAGTGGAAGTGAAGCATGCTGGAAGATGGAGGCAGGTGTGTGACAAAGGCTGGAGTCTGAACAGCAGCAGGGTGGTGTGTGGCATGCTGGGATTTCCTGAGTCGGTTCAGCCCAACATGAAGGCATACAAGTAGGTCTTTGTTTTACATGTCTGAATTTTGATGTGGTACATCTGACACAAAGCTGGCGCTAAAAAGACTCTGAAAACACTCAGTTGTTAATTTGAGAACCGTGTTTTAATGGTTACTAATTGTTCAGTGTTCAATTTTATTTCTCAGTATTAACACTGACAAGAAGTTTTATTGGTTAGTATTCTAAACAATCCTTTGATAAAGTGCTGTTGATGGCTCTATAGTCTTAAGAGAAAGGATGAGACATGACATAATACACAACATGACCTTAAGTCATCTCCTCTATTTACTGGAGCAGATCTTTTGTTTGTCTTATCTACTCCCTCTGGACACCCTTTACAAACCTGAACACTTAGGAAGTGATTTAAAGATCTCTCAGTATTTACTGGTGTTATCTGTGCACCCAATTTTGGAGATAAAATGTCTAGCTTAAGCCTTTGAGTTTCTGTTAAAAGGCATAATATCACTCTTGATTGCTCTTGCAGGACATCATCAATTTGAAACGACAAAAAGTCTTTTAGTGGATAGAGCATCTGTTTGTTATACTGATGTTTTTATTGGCTGTCACCCTTCTGATTTTACTCCTAGAATAGACAGTCATTCCTCTTTTTTTTTTTTTTTACCTGTGTTTATTGTGTTATTCATCTGAACTTTTATTACTCACCATAGCACTGTGATATTGTAGTAATCTACCGTACATATTTGTTTTAATAATTAAATAATTACAGTTAAATTAAATGTCCAGCACAGTGTAAAGTAATTTTTAAGAAATAGGCTTAATAAACACACACGTCCTAGTTCAATCTGAATTCACATCTCAATGTAAATACAATATTGGCATCAAAATAAATAAACAAATAAATAAATTAATTTCCAATTTCATCCCATTGATGGAATCATCAAATGTACATCGTTTGTATCTGTATTCTGCATATTTTTCCTAGAAGTATATTTAGAGTAACTTCAGTATTTTACTCCTACAGTACAACTAACTATGTGAGTTACAGTGTCTCCGTTTCGAGGTAAAGGGTACATATTAATGGTGCGAAAGATGTAACCTTTAAGGTACCATCCCAGGGACAAGGAAAGGTACAGATTAGATTCATTTTTCCCGAGAGTGCGGTCTTAATTCCAACAATTTATAAGCAAGACTAGATCTAAACAACCTACAAAAAACTAACAATGCTCAAAAAAGGATTTATGTTTTCATAACAGTATCTGAAACAATTTCAGTGTGTTCAGCTTGGAGATATCAGTCAAGCAGACAGAACTATATTCTGGCAAATTCTAAATTGCTGAATTTGAGTCATTCCTAAAGCATGCCACTGAAATGAAAGTATTCTGAGCTACTGAAAGGCATAGTTGATGACAATTGCATTTTGGAAATAGAAGTATCAATCAAGGTACAAACTGTGTATCTGAATCTGCATAATTAGTGTTCCTTTCTTCAAAATTTCTTTTGGTGTCAAGATTTAAATTTGAAGGACGGCCTTCTCACCCAAGGCTTGTCTATGCATATGGGGACCAAAGGCTAGCCTGTCTGGCCTGATCCCACAGAAAAGCCAATGCAGGACAACTCACTGAAAAAGGTCAGAGCGCCCAGTGCACCACAGCCTGCTGCACATGGGGCTTAGCAGGCAAAGAGTCCTAGGTTGTTGACCTGGCCTCCAAATTCCCCAGATCCCAATCTCATCAAGTATGCGCCGGACAAACAAGCCAAAAGCATGGATGTCCCACCACACAAACCACAGATGATCTGCTGCTAATATCCACATGACCAGAGGCCCCATGGAGCCACACCCCAAGGGCCAGAGCTGCCCAGGCATACATCTTTTTTAGTTTTAATGTTAATGGTTTTAAGGTTATGGCTGATTGGCATATATAAAATTTAGTAGTTATAATTTGGCCTGTAATTTAGGGTAATCTTGTTTCAAGTTGAAGGCAGTCAAACCATTATCTATGTACCTGCTAAACATATCACAACACCTTACAAAACATCAAAATTTGACATATTTGGCAGTTGTAATATAAGTTAGTAAGCAATGGTTTAAATATCAATTTAGGAAGCAATGTTTTTTGTTTTAGGATCCCTTTAGGTTACCTAATATTTGCATGAACTAAAAGTTTAAGTGCCAATCTAGCACTGCATGGTGGCCTCTCACAGTGCCACATGGACAGAAAATGTATTTTTAGACCTTTAGAATGATGCCCTTTTTTCAAACATAAATATAGGATAGAAGTACTGAGAAGTTCCAGTCCTTCTCTCTTTCCCAGAATTTTCTCAGTACATAATAAAATAATTTTATCTTTAATGTTATCCTTCCTCTAGACATTGTGGTGCTTTCCACTGTGCTTTAGACATTAATTATATTGGGTCTTATGTTGGTTTTAGTGATTTAATTGAATGTGTCTTGTAGAGCACGCTAAGGCATCCTTCCCAATAAACTATAGATGGACAACTTTTAAATTAATTTTAAATTGAGCCCTTATGACAAAAAAATAAATAATGTAGAATAAGTATTAAACAAACCTTTTAAGGTGAGCTTGTGTGATTTGATATTACTTTGTTTTTACACAAGCTCCCATGCAATCTAAAACATGAAGTTGAAAAATCAACCTAAAAAAAATAATGATATAATACAAATTTTATATCTGATTAAACACTAACTTTCGAGCTTTCATAATGTTGTACGATGGTGGTGTTTATATTCAATTAAAATTAGGTGAGGTCAGTGAAAGCTGGGCTTGACTTTCTAGACAATCCCCATTTATCATGTTTGAACTTGAAGTCACCCAACCCCCTGACCTCACCATGTTGTACGTGTCTGTACACCACGCAGCTCCAGACGTGACCAAGGCAGACAGGGCAAGTTCTTCATTCGCCCACTCAGCGTCTAAGTTCAGGTAGCTCCACCCACCTTCTGTTCGGTACTTTGCTGAAGATACTTTAATTACATGTTAAGGAGCTGAGGATTTCTGAGATTCTCATGTACAAGGAAAAATGGGAATTCAATTATAGCTATGCTATATGGACTGCTGTGTCAGCGCCAGACTCTGGGCTTCACCACATAGAGATTGAAAGACGTAGACCACTGTTTGCTTTAATTAAACTATTGCTCAAGTCCTTTTTTAGTCAGGTATCAATTTTACTTTTTGTGTTGACCAGTTCAGCTTCACTCGTTTATGCTTAAACGACCGCCTGTGACCTTAAAAATAAAAGATTAGTTGTGTCTGTCAGGCTTGTAGGTTTTTAATGGACTTTGCAATAACTTTAACTCATAATTTCAGGGTACATATTAGGTGAATGTAGAAGAATTGAACATTTGTTTTCATATTTATATATTAAGATGACTGCCAAATTTGAAGATGATCCGACAAACCGTTTTGTCACAGACTAAAATCAAATTGTGCTAGGGATTTAAGCTATGGTTATGTGTATCTACATTATGTGCTTTTTAGGTAAAGTAACTGTCAACTGTGGATTCTAAAGACTGCAATCAGCAAACTGTATAACACTTATAGAGGCAAGTCAACAATTACTTGACTATAGGAGACTTACTGAAACTAACCATCATGACGTAATGATCCTGTAGTCTAACAGCTGATCAACAAAGCTTGCACTGTTATGACTACTGGAATGGGTATTTCCATCAGTGAAAAAACATTTGCATAAAAGGGTTTGGCTAATATGAAAATCTAGCAAATGAATGAGAACATGCTACAGTAAAAAGTCCCTTTTACTACGCTTTCCCAGCCCCATAAACAAAACATTTACATTTTGTATTTTACATAAAGATTCCCCTATAGAATTTTAACAGAAATGTAAAGTTACAGAAGTGAAAAGTGATTGTTTTTATGTATAATTTAAAAAGTGGATTTGCAATAATGGACATTGAGCTGTATAAGCTATGACAGAGAACACGAGTGAGATTCAACAAGGAAGCGAGAGTGTGTGTGTGTGTGTGTGTTGAGTGATGCATAAAAACAGTAGAGCGATTGTTGCGTCAAAACAGACTAGCCCTCCCTATCATTAAGCTTTGCTGGTTCAGTAGTAAAATAAGGGTGTAACGCTGAGACTAATTACATGAGCAGGTGGGTATTTTCAGGCCCAAGACTGTCAGAACAAATTTAAAAACAATTCTGTGAGAAAAGATTTCTGAGTGACTGTAGACTGAATACTTCATTCATGTTCCGCGCCTCATGTTGCCCTCGAGCAGTAATGCTTATTGTAATGCTTAATGATTGTTGGTGTGTTTGTAACTGATTAAATTTGGCCACATTTTTCATCAATCACAGACATTTCTTAGATATTTTCTGCCAAAAACACTAGCCGTTGTAAATTTCATTTGTCTAGTCAGTGTTAGCTGGGAGACTATTTTATAGCATTAATTAAACTGGAAGGTCTACTGAAAGCTGAACTGACAATTACGTCCTTATTGCCATCAACTGCAAATTTAAAAGCAAAAGCAACAGTCGGATTTCAGTGGCTCTCTGTTAGTGATTTTTGCATTCTAGTTTTATCTTAAACCACATTGGGTGCTGCTTTAACCTGCACCTGATTAATGCTTTTAAATGTCAGCAGTCTATAAATAAAACATTTATAGAAAAGCACAGCTGTATAAAAGTCAACAACAGGAAACATTAAATTTACCTGACCAGAGGATACTAAAGATTTATTACAGAGATTACTGTACGTGCCTCACATGTGAATTGCAAAAGCATCAGATGCTCCTGCAGGTATTTTTCTTTTACACAGACTTATTTGTGATTTTTTACTTTGAATCTGGTCAGCTACAACTCTTTGAAGGTCAGTTTGCTTTGTGGGTTGCCTTGCCTTTCTCATTCCAGGACACTCATGTAGCTGGAAATGCCAAACATTTTTGCAAGCTGTCTCAAACCAAAGCTTTCCTAGACCAAAATGTTATAGGCTAAAACTGTATGTCTGTTTGGCTGTATATTGGTATTTCCATGTTGGAATTTCCTAGCAGTGACACCCATATTTGCAACTGGATTTGCTGTGTTTGTTCTTTTCGGCTAAATGCTTCATTTTATCCTCTCTAAGTGTTGACATTTCAACCACCATTTCTAAAACGAACAGTAATGTGGTTTACAGTTGTATTTTTGATATGGACAGAGTGAATCAGGGAGCCTGAGTAAACAGAGACGTCAACATTTTTTTATTTAATTAGATTTCTTCAGGGGTATGGACAACCGCTCCACATACATTATACATTCAGATTGTACATTTTTAACTTATGAACTTATGTATTGAACATTCCATAAAAACACTTCCAAGCATACACAGGACATTCTGGCTACATCAAAAAAATAGCCTGTGTAGAAGAGTGGAACTTGAATTGACTTGGTCGAGACACAAGAACAATATGTTTTTTTACTGAAACTGTCTGCCACAAAACCAGACATGCTCAAATATGCTTGTTTTATTTTCTTGGATAATTATATTGGGCGTATATTTATCTATATGCTTTGTCCATCTTATTATTTTTTTTTATTTCATTCCAAATCATTTGGTTGGCTGTGAGTAGCACTATAGAATTTAATGCACCTTGACTTACTCACTGTATTTTATATATTTTTATTTTTTTTATAGAAAATTATGGGATGTAAAGGTTAAGGATCCATCAACCAGGTATGTCTATTTTATGACCAATGTTTCCATCTTTAAAAAGATTTAATAATATATAAATTTTGTCTGTGTTTGTGTGTTAAAAAGCTAAATGCAAATATAAATACAAATTTTAATATTAGTATTACAGTTCTGCCCAGTGTTAGATCACGTCACTTGTCACACATTGCTAACCAACATCTGTGCTATAAAGTTCACGCCTCTGCACCTTTTTGGCATTGTAACCTGACTTGACTGCTCCTTTGCTCTCCCACAGGCTGAGTTTTATGGCCAAAAAGAAAAGTTTTTGGGTGGAGAAAATGCACTGCCTTGGTACAGAGCCCAGCCTGGCAGAGTGTCATGCCCAGCTCTCCATTCCCCACAGTTCCACCCCATGTAAAAATGGACGATATGCTGTGGCCCACTGCAAACCAGGACCACAATTTTCACGCATGTTCTCAGGAAGGCCTCAAGCCCCACTTGCTACCAAGGTATATCTTTTTTTGCTTCAGTAAAGTTAGGGATAAAATGGTATGCAAAACTTAAGGTGTAGTAATCATACTGTAAGACAAACTCAGAAAATGCTAGCTTACTTTGTTTCAGAAAGCATTGTCTTCTTTCACTGAAGCTCAAACCGGAGTAATTATATTTGCTAAGTATTTTTTGTCCACTAATGATACTCAGTAAGCAAGTAAGAGCAGGCATAATAATAACATCCGTTGTTGGGTATTTTGCCTTCTCTTAGCCAGCAGTGCGTTTGAAGTCAGGACCACGCTTGGGTGAGGGCCGGGTGGAAGTTTTGCGTGAAGGAAAGTGGGGGACTGTGGTTGATCATCTGTGGAATCGTGTCTCTGCTAGTGTGGTGTGCAGAGAACTGGGATTTGGTACTGCCAAAGAGGCCCCTACAGGAGCCTACATGGGCCAAGGTAAGAAATCTTACTGCTGAATGGCTATTGAGTGGCATAGTGGTGCAGAGGGTAATGTTGTCACCTCTCAGCTACAGGGTCCTTGATTCTGTCTTGAGTTTGGATAACTCTCTTTGTGAAGTTCCACATGTTGTCCCTAAATCTGTATGGGGTGTGTTTGAGGTTCTCCAATTTCTTCCCACTTCCTAAACATAGGCATGCAGATGGATTAGTTAACATAAATTGCTTTCCTATGTGTCAATGAAAAAAATTGAATGACGTTGTGTAATGGACTATTCAGTCCTATCTAGTGTGTATTCTCACCTCATGGTGGAAGTGTGCTTTCAGCAACACACTAGTATTATTAATCTCTTTATGTGGAAGCTTACTTAATTGCTAATACTTTATTGTATTGTAAGTCTCAATTTCTTCATGCATTTTAAAATTTTATATAAAATAACCAGATTAATTTGTTTTAGTTGTTATGACTTTCTATATTGCTTTGTAACACTGCTTATTGTTCAAATCACTATACAAATGAAATTGTGTTAAACAAAAAGACCAGCTCATATAGAAGAGCAAGCAAAAGTAAGAAGTTGCAGATGGTCCAGCATCCAATAAAAACTGCAACTGGAATGAAGTTTAGTGCGTAACGTTAAATATACATAAATAGAATCAACTAAATTTGCCATAACTTCTGAACACACAATGCCAATTATATTAAATTTGCTGTCTGTAGTCAGCAGATCTTACATGATGATTTCAAGCTGTTCTACAAATATTACGCTAAAGCCATGACTTTTGAATTACTTTTTCTCAGGAACCATGGTTCAGTCACGGTGAAGTGCTGTATGCTGCACATTTGGTAGACTGTAATCCAAGGATTACATGATTCTTTAAAATTCCTGGCCACTATTCCTATAATTAATGATCCAAAATGTTGACCTTTTCCGGAGACAGGTTAAGCTGTATTTCTGTAGCATATAAATTAGTTAGGTTGGTTGGTTTTGTCTGACTAAGCTGGTTAAACTGAGGCTAAACTGATTGAGGTCATTATTGGGAAAAGTGGGTGTGAGTGGTGGTGTGTTGATTCATTACTTGGCATTTCTGAATTAAACCCATAAAAGGTAAACATTGAGCACTGCTCCAGCATGTTCAGTGATGCAAACATATTTTGCCGGTGGCAGAATAAGTAGTAACATTTATTTCCTTGTAGATTTGCTGCAAATTTTGGATGAAGCATGCAGTAGCACTTAATCAGTCATTAGAAGCATGCAAAGAGCAGCATGATTTATAGAAAAGTCCATTTGAAGTAGGCATCCTTACTAGTGTATGTTGAAAATTTTCTTTGGTATCAATGAAGTATCTATCTATCTATCTATCTATCTATCTATCTATCTATCTATCTATCTATCTATCTATCTATCTATCTATCTATCCATCCATCCATCCATCCATCCATCCATCCATCCATCCATCCATCCATCCATCCATCCACCCACCCATCCATCCATCCACCCACCCATCCATCCATCCATGGGATGAAACTGAAACTTGGGTTAGTCACACTGTGACTGACTATGAATAATTAATTACAAATTACATTTGTTTAAAGGATACATAATCACTTTGGAGATTATGTATACAGCTGTCAGTCTGTGAGGTTCTGCAACTAGAACCACACACATGCTACAATGTCAGTGGTGTGCTGAGACTGGCCCTCCACTTAAATGTCATCTGGTTGATTTACAGCATAACAGCAGATTGGTAAAGCAGCACAGTGGGGCAGCTGTTAAAATTGTTATCTCAAGGGTTCAAGGACACTAGCTTAATCTTGGACTTTTGCTACTGCCTGAGTATGCTTTCCTGTCTCCATGTGGGTTTCCTCCTGGTTAGATAAGACCAAATCGACCCTATGTGTAAATGAGTTTGTGAATTCATGTGGTGCCCTGCATAGGAGAGGTGTCCCATGTGGATTGCCTTCCCACCACATACCCAGTGTTCCAAGCATACAGTAGGTTTCAGATGAACTACAGTATGATGTTAAATAGGATAAAGTTGTTACTGAATGTGAGAAAGAGTGAGCTGGTTGGTTACATTTAATACTACGTGTACATTGTGTGATAAAATTATTGTTCATACAAGGTGCCAAATAAAGTTTTTTCCCCCCTTCTGAGTTACTAGCTGAAGCCACTCAAATATTCGATTAGCAAAATTTAATTGCTTGTGATTTTGTTGAGTTGTGAAGATTAGCACTTTTGATACGAAAATTGGGATATTCCTTTATTTTCATACTTACTGAATGGTAAACCTCAAATAAAATAACAACAGGAAACATTCTATATAAATTGACTTTTCTTGATCACATCATCACTTGTTAAAATTACAGGGACAATGGATGAGTATCTGTTTCCACTTCAAACCCATGGTGTATTTTTAACCTTATATGTAATTTTCTCTGTGAGGTATACATCCACTTGAAACCTCAAGGCCAAAACCAGTTTCTTGTGATTTCTTCCATACTCAAATGGTTTCCCAGAACTATGGCAGAACTGGGCCCTGTGCAGTCTCCATTTAGATAGTGTGGTTATCGTGTTTGTCTTTGTAAGTAAACAACTGGTGGAGATTTCAGTGGCTAGGTTGAAAATGGTTTTTTGATGAGTTGTAGAATTTAACGAAACACGCCATACTGCAATTTAGAACAGCCGCTTTTGTCCATAGCCACTCCCCAAAGCTCCTAGCAGCATTTTCTTAAAACTGCCTCTGCGGCACTGAAAGATAAGGAAAACATATGATTACACCTCTCTCACATTAGCCTTATTCATAGTCATTCCAAGTCAAGTTATACCTCATTTGCACCATGGAACTCTATGTGTAATTATTTCAACTTTCAGCTTTCTGCCCTCTAAAGGACAATCTAGCCACGTATTTGTCTGTTGCAAGAAAACAAATCTACACAATTATCTCGGAGTAGTTATCATCATGGAGCTGGCAGAAAGACTGAGCTGGTACCTGCTTTCTATGTGGCACAGATGTGAAGGGCCAACCAGAATTAACAAAAATAAGATGTGTATTATTTTACCTTACTGATGCTAATTGAAAGAAAATGTGGAGGAATGAAATTGCTCACCTTCGTTATCTTTGCCTGGGACATAAATTAGAAATTAGAAAACCTCTTATCCTACTTTAGGTACAGTCTATCCAAATAAAGACAAATAAAGACAATGTACTTATGTACTTATATATCCAAATAAGTACATAAGTACTGCAAAGATATGTGTAGTTTATAATAGAGTCATGAACATATGAACAGTTTTTTTTTATTTACCTGAAACAAAATTATTCTGAATTGGCAATATGAAACTATATATGCTGCTTTTCTCTTCTGATGTTTTACAGGAACTGGGCCGATCCATATGAATTCAGTTCAATGTACAGGAAGAGAGCGCTCCATCTTTGATTGCCAGTTCCAGCCAGTCCAGCCCTGGACATTCAAACATACCCAAGATGCATCTGTCAGATGTAACGTTCCTAAGACAGGCTTGGAGACTACAGTGAGACTATTTTTTTTGTGTCCAGAATCTAGTGCAAATGAATTCTCCTTTAAAATATCGGTACTACAAGCTACTGCATGACTAGAGTGCATTTCTTCTTAGATGACAAATTAAATTGGCATTTGTACTCTGGGATTTATATCTTTAGCTTATGATGTCCTAAGCACATTAGAATGTAGAATTACAAAAGCCTTTAGTGATAAAAAAAAAAAAAAAAGATAGTAAAAATGGCAGTTATGTACATGGCTTTAATGAGGGTTTAAACATGCTGGTCAGCAACAGTATTAATGTCTGTATACTGCCTTTAAATTCATGTGTGGCATTTACAGTACATATGTTTTTGCACTGCTGTTGAAAAGTTTTATAGGGTGTTAACAGATTAACTGAAGCATGGGTCATAACCCACCATAGCTGATATAACACCTATACCCAGCTGCATTTACACTTTAATAATGGTTACTTTTATTTCATAGTCAATATATACAATAGTTAATATGTATATATTAAATCTGAGTGTGTGTGTGTGTGTGTGTTTGTCAGGTGCGGTTAGTAGGAGGCAGAGATGTTGCAGAAGGCCGTGTGGAAGTGCTCATGGAGGTTGGGGGAAGGAAGCGCTGGGGAGCAGTGTGCAGTGAGAACTGGGGCATTAATGAGGCAATGGTAGTGTGCAGACAGCTGGGCTTTGGTTTTGCTGCTCGTGCCCATCAGGTGAGTCTACGTTTTGCACATGGCGCTGATTAAGCATGCAACAATTTCCAGCCTGCGCTGAATGCATCACTTGTTCTGGTCTTTCGAAACACCCACACAGTTACGTCTGTGTGTAGATTGTGATGTGCATATTTTTAAGGAAGCGTACCTTTAAACACGCAAGTTTATACAGTAGTTGCTCTGTCATGTTAAAGGGGTGGGACGTGAAGACACAAGTTTCTAGTAAAGAGCGTACTTTATGATGTAAATTGTATTTTTGGTCATGCTTGGGGAACTCTTACAGAACAACTGCTTCTCTTATTGTAAAGCATTTTTACATAGGAAAACTTCTGCCATCTCAAACCACTTACATCTGAGTCAAAATAAAGTTTGTACTGAATTTAGCCATGCCAGCTTGCGTTCATCCTGAAATTAGATTATGAGGTTTGAGGAAACACGAAATGTGTAATAAATAAATACTTTACTGGACCTGAAACTACTTAATCAGAGGTAAAATTTAGTATTGACAAAACACTAATATTGTACCTAACTGTAAACAGGACACATATTACTGGCCTGGGGACCCTGATGCTCAGGAAGTACTGCTGAGTGGGACTCACTGTGTGGGCACTGAACTGTCCATTCAGCAATGTCGCAGAAACGCCAATGTATACTGCCCCCGTGGAGGAGGACCCAAAGCAGCCGGAGTCTCCTGCTCAGAAAGTAGTGTCCTTCAGTCAATTCGTCTTTTGTCGTGACATTAACTTTGCCATGTACTAATACAGTGTATGTAATTACTTTATACAATAGTATTCACAGATTTTTATCAAGCCTTCCTATAATCCTGCATTTTCTGATGTTAACAAAACATTATTGTAACTGTTTTAGATTAGGTGCCCCAACGTTGTCTGTTTTTGTACCTGCCCTAGTTGCCCCTGACTTGGTAGTGGATGCACAGCTGGTGCAGGAGTCGGCATATCTGGAAGATCGTCCACTTCACCTGCTTACCTGTGCCCATGAGGAGAACTGCTTGTCTTCTTCAGCCAGTCGCATGAACTGGCCTTATGGCCACCGGCGTTTGCTGCGTTTCTCCTCGCGCATCATGAACCTGGGGAGGGCCGACTTTAGGCCAAAAGCATCACGAGAATCCTGGACATGGCATCAATGCCACAGGTATTATTAGTAACCAGGGCAGGAGTGTATTTAAAAGAAAAAAAAAAGGAGCATGATTTTTGTGTTTCCTTGGTTGAAGATAAGAAAAAGAAGAAGCCTTTATTTGTCACATATACCATAATGTCACCTTGGTATTCTGTCTTAGCAGTATTTTGATAGCAATATTAAATCTTATGTAACTCTTACAAGTGCTCATTCTGATTGACTCAAATGGTGATCAGAGATATTTTACATACACATTTTACAATGTTAGTTATTAGAGCAATGAATGAAGCTTCTCACATCCACATACATTTTAACATACATATCAAGCCAAATATCAAGACTTTTTATATTGTCCATTTTATTTAAACTCACTCACTCACTCACTCACTCACTCACTCACTCACTCACTCACTCACTCACTCACTCACTCACTCACTCACTCACTCATTATACCCGTTAATCCTGTATTCAGGGTCACGGGAGGCCTGGAGCCTATCCCGGGAGACTTAAGGCACAAGGCGGGGTACAACCTGGACAGGGTGCCAATCCATCGTGGGGCAATTTTAGTTAAACCTCTTGGTATAATATAGAAAGCTTCAATTAACTCATCGTAAAAATTTACACACAAATGCACATTCAAATATATACAGCTTATTATAGAATCCCATTAAAATGGCTATAAAAATATTCAGCCAATAAATTAATTACCTGTTTTTGCTTAACAAATAGCGTCAACATTTTCTGAAAATAATAGCAACCCAGTCTGTTGGAACAAGGTGAGTCGTTCAGGACCAGGATAGTGCTGTTCTATACTTTATTCAGTAAGTTCCTGAAGAAACACCACAGAGGTATGCATTTCAAAGCAGTCCATTCAGGCAACCTGAATAAACAGCACTGCAAACACAACCCTGCCAGGACATCAACAACGTTCAGTAAGGGGTGTTACCCTGCAGCCAACACCTTCATTCTGCAGCAGTGAGGTCATTCAGTAAATCTCTATAGTGGCTCTGTACTTATTCCCATCCTGAGTTTCCTTAAGATAAAGTCGTCCCCATGACACAATCCGGTTAAATTAGCACAGCAGTAAAGCTGATCATTGTGGTGATCATTAGTGATGGATTGATTTGGTGTATTCACAGGCATTACCACAGCATTGAAGTCTTTACACACTATGACCTTCTCACGATGAATGGAACCAGAGTGGCGGAAGGCCACAAAGCCAGCTTCTGTCTGGAGGACACGTTTTGTCCTGAAGGTAAAAATTGCTTCTCTTCTGTGTTCATCATGCAGAACAAACAAAGTAAGAATATTTGCAAAAACTTTGCCTTGCATATAGCAAAGATCATCACTACTGTCTTTTCTTTAGGACTTCAGAAACGCTTTTCATGTTACAACTATGGAGACCAAGGAATTTCAGTGGGCTGTTGGGATACATATCGTCACGATATTGACTGCCAGTGGGTAGATATGACAGATGTCAGACCAGGAGATTATGTCTTCCAGGTAGGTTTTATATACTCTTGATAGTATATTTTATATTTTATTGTACACGATGGACCTGTATAAGCGTCCGCTCACCTTGCAGTCAAGGCAAGAATTTTGAGTGTTTTCTTTCTTGTATTAACATACTTACCGTACATTCTAATCAACCAAATCTTTATGGGCCATCACCACTGAAATAACCACTTCTGAGCTTGAACCCATTTTACCCCTAGCGTGCTTCATACCACAAACTACAAAATTTGCATGAGCCGCCTTGGGACCCTTTTTTTTTTATATACATATGCATACTGTGCAGTAAAAGGTGGGTTTCCAGGGAGCTGTGATTTAATTACAGTCTACCTATGTCTGTATACCCTTTAAAAGCTTTATTTACTCAAAATGTCTGAGCACACGATGGTGCATATATATTTTAGGCATGTTTTTCAGATCCTAATTATAAACCAGGATTTTGCTGTGGTTGTTTATAGCAATAAACTGAGCTGTGGTAATGCTTAAGGTTTATGAAGCCCATTTGATCATCACATAAAGGCCCATACCAAATAATCCAAACAAACACTGAGATGCTGTCTGTGGCTACATGCTGTGGGTTCAACCAAATGTAAAGATAATGCAGATTATTTATTCTAAGATTAGCTGATACCCGTTTCTTCAAACTACTTCCTCTTATTTCTCAACTGAGCACAAAAAAATATATGAAGAGAAAGTACTTCCAACCAAGCCCCTTCTATTAGACACAGCTAATTAGAAACTGGAAGACCAAATTTTTAACCATTTCGCTACCATTTTCCATGCATGCATTCACAAGCCATGAGTATAGAGCTGGTTCCTAATGTTGCATTAGTTGCATTTTTAATAGTACGTGTACCATTTTATACTTTGCCTACTTCTGTATAGAAGGAAAGTAACTGTGGTAGATCTAGGTTGTTGCTCTAGCCCTGAATCTGTTGCAATAACCTAACTGTGCTTTTCTCTCTTCTCGTCACTGTAGGTGGAAGTAAATCCATCTTTGGATATGGCTGAGTCAGACAACATGAATAATGTAATGCGCTGTAGGTGTCGATATGACGGTTACAGAGTCTTCATGTATGGTTGTCATACAGGTCTGGTCACATTATTGAACTCAACCTCACACATACATTAATTATATTCACCAACTACACAGCGTGTAACTGTCATTCTCCTGTCTGATTTTCTCTTACACAGGAGATGCATACAGTGCTGAAATCGAGGACTTGTTTGAACACCAGCGTCAGATCACTAATAACTTTCTCTGAGCTTTGTGCTGTTCAGATAGCACATGCTGTGACCTGTTACACTATGGACATTGAAAACAAAAAGCATCATCACTTTACTATTTACAAACTATTTACTATTTACTATTTACAAACAACAAAAAAAAACTCAAAAACTCTGTGCTATCCAGTTACTGAAAATGACTAAAAGGGAAGGCGATTTATTTATATTCATTGATAATGTTTTTGAAAGGTGGTGAATGGAAATGAATAAAGATACCAAGTTCTACTTGGTTTAGGTTTAGACATATTTTATACATTTTTAGCTGAACATATCAATTGAATCTTATTTACTGCAAAACAGTGACAATCAGTTATTTTTTTAAGTATTGCACTTTATTTATTGATCATCAGTATTCTTATAGAAATTGCCCAATTGCCATCACAGGGTCAGTTTAGTGGTCTTTTTTCCCCCTAGGTGTCTTATTCAGTATTTACTCCCCCTCATGCTGTATGTTTCTCTCTTTTTTCCTTCTGTTTCCCTCCCATGAAGCTATTGAATTTGGGAAGTTCCTGAAGTGGTTATACCTTCTTAAAGGCATTGTACAGTGTAAACTGCAACTTAATTTATTTAATGCTTTGTTGAGCTCACTTTATATTTGAAAGGAGGAAAGCTTATAGTGTTAATCCTTAAATTGAATAAACATGTATGATATGTAGTTACTGCTTTAATTAAAAAAAACATCTTGCCAAGCCTCAACCCAGCAGGAGCCTGAAACGAAACAACAAGTGCATGCTGCATATTGAAAACAATGTAAAGCCTTGCTTAAGGGAATTGTATGGTCAGGTTTAAGAAGCTTGGTGTAAGAAATGACAAGCGAATGGAGTTGAACTTTTCAGAGGCTCAGGCTCATGGCATTTTACTATGATACAAAATCTTAGGTCTTTTATTTAGTCTAGGGAAGGTTTGGCAAAAATGTATTTATTGATGGAGAAACACATATATTAATGAATATTATATCATTATCTCACAGCTATGAATTCTTTTTATTTTATTTTATTTTATTTTATTTATTTTTTTTACCTCAGTAGGCTCCCTTTGATCAAATTTACTAGCAGCCACTAACTGTATAAACATTTTACACCATAACCTATAACTGTACTTCTCAAGGCCATTTTAGAATTTTTTTCTTCTTTAAAGATTTTCAGTTTCTGTTTATGTATTTATGTGAACGTTTATAAAGCTTAGAAAATGGGCTTATATAAATTGGCTATGTGATATACTTTTAGCATATTATTTAGATATCTTGTTTTAAAAGCTGCCAAATTACTTACTGTTATTTTCTTACTGTATTGACTATCTCTCATCACACAATACTGTATTTCCACCATAAGGAAACTGTGTTTAATATTGCTAGGCAAGGTTTTATTTCATACCCAATGTACATTTTTTCTAAAACCAAAACTCTGTCCTCAACACAGTTTAAACTAACGCTTTTTATCCCATTTTCTCTCAGGGATGAACAGTTGCTTTACTGGGTTTTGTTCCATGTTCTTAACAAATGTTTGGTTAGATTAAAGGTTCTGAAGCATACCGAAACGATTGAAAATCAAGCCATTTCGGATGTTGTGAATCCAGGGTGCTGACTTCTTTTCTTTTCTTCTTTTTTTTTTTTTAGTGTTACTTTGTCATAAAGGTGGCTTCTCACTGGTTGGCGGTCAATGCACTAATAATAAATATTAATTGTTTTATTAATGATGTTAATGCAAAGACTGTGTTCTAATGTGAATGGAAATAACTAATCAGGTGTAAGTCAGCTAAATGAATAAATGACCAATAAATAGGAGTATGTTTTTAACCAAAATGTATGTTCTTATTTTGTAGTAGTAAACACAAAGCAACAAAACACACATAAAAATGTACTGTAAGTATTCTCTTTATAGATATTCTGTGTATTATTTCCAATTTTTTATTCATTTTGTGTTCATGTAAATATAACATTTTTAATTTTCTGAACATTTGTGCTTCCATTAATATTGCAAATAGGGACTATTATTTGAAGGGTACAGTTTGAGAAATCTTTCTAATGAGTGGGTGGATTTGAGCACCTGGTGGACTCACTGCAGTGACGCTTATCACCCAGCATCAACACACAGAACTGGCAGCCACTGTGTTCTCATTTTACCCTTGCAAACCAAAAGTATGTCCTGTTTCCAAACATGTTTGCATATGAAATGCCAAGTTCTCTCCACCCTGCCCTCACTCGAGAGATAAATAACGTGCATGTTCTACGTGACCGTGGACAAAGCAAATACACACATAAGTGAAAGTAAATCATATTAAAGCACTAAACCTTCGCAGCCCTAAATACACTACAGTAAATTGCTCCAAATAAAATAGCATTCTTATCATATGAATATAATTACCAAAGTTTTCCAAAATAACATGCTTTTTAAAAACTCCATTCTATGAGACTCCTGAAGGTTCAACCTCAAATTCGTTTCAAATAAAGAATAACCTGAACCTTTAATGTAAAGTTTTGCTTTAACGTATAATACACATCCATGGCAGCAAAATCATTAATGTACACACCGATGATTTCCACCAGCAGTTGACTGACGTATGCTAATTGTGTAGAGGTTTTATGGTGTCACACTGAGCAGTAATTGTGTCATAAATTAAGTGTAATGATCATTAGTGCTCTAAACTCAAAAAGAAACAGAAGAGCTTTAAAATCTCTCATTTCAGTATTGTAAAAATTAACATTGAGGTATATCACATTAAATCCATTTTACATTCAGACCATTTATTTTGAAGGCAACACACATATGTGCACGTAGTGAATGGAGAGAGAGAGAGAGAGAGAGAGAGAGAGAGAGAGAGAGAGAGATCTGACTGACTCCTTATAGCCCCACTCTGCACTGGGAGGGTGTCCTGACAATTACAGCTATATATACTGAAGAAAATGAGAGCTGTTAAAAGTGCTGATTATAGGGTGGATTGGGGACAGAGCCAATGGCAAAAGGAAGGATTTAGCAGGGTCATGAGGCTTGTGCTCAATGAATGGAACAGAGCCTGTACTCTTACACAGGGAGAAAAATGTTGCTGGCACAAGACATCAGAGAGTACGCTAGATTATTGCCTAATTTGGCTGATGTTGTAGTTTTATGTAGGCAGTATATCTGACTACTTAGAGCAGATTCCTACACAATGAATTACATTTTCAACTTTTTCTATCTGTTGAGTGACAGGATGTAAAAAGTTGGATGGACCTTTCAAATAAAAATGAAGATCCTGTGGCATAGATTCCAATATTCCTTTCTTTATTTAAATGTTTGATTGATTAATTAATATTCACACATGCCTTTCAGAGAACGTATAGCCCCAGAACTAATCTTGGACTAATCTCTTTATTCTTACAATCTCATCCTGTTCCTATTCTTAGTAGATTTATTTTAGACATGTCTGGACAATATATGTAATTTGTAACATTTTATAAACATCAGATTATATACTATCCTTCCAACTGTGCAGAAATATACACAGTTTAAAAATCAACCAACGAAGAAAAAAAAAAAATCATATGGAAACTTGTAGATCATTACAAATGTGTCTCCATCTAGTGGTAAAGAATAAAAGCATTACTCACTCACTTTCAGGTGGAATTGCAAACTGGATGGAACACCAATCCATCAGAGGGCACCATGCACTGAAGCTGCATCACAGCATCATCACTATCTCACTTGTTTATCACATGCCATCTCTCTCTCTCTCTCTCTCTCTCTCTCTCTCTCTCTCTCTCTCTCTCTCTCTCTCCCACAAACACAATCGTGTGAATACTGGAGTAATACAGTATGTTTTATTTTATTTTTTTATATTTGGCTGTATACAAAACCACAGTGAACTACCATGATTACAAACATAAGGATTCCCTTTAATACTTGGATAAAATTTAAAACCACTACACATGATGAGTGCACCACTTGCATGCATCACATCTGCCTGTCTTCTTACTCCAATCTGCCCATCACCGTAGAACAGTTGCTTACTTTGCTTGATGCAGGCCAGTAATTTGACCATTCTGAAACAGAGTAGCATCTTTGCATGACCACAGGATAGTCTTCTGACATGGTTGTTTAAGAAATGAGAAGCTTTTCACTATATCATTAAGGCTTAAATAACTTGTTGTCCGCTGAACCAGATTAATCACTGCAGTAATAGTAGTTTTTCTAAACATTATATATTAATAATGGATTAAAATGCTCAATTGAATTTTATTTTCTATAGCCCTTTTAACAACTGTCATTGTCGCAAGGCAGCTTTACACAATCACAAGAAATTATGGAAGCTTGTATGAATTGTGAATGTGTACAGTATGAATCAAAATGATAAGAATGTCCTTGATGAGCAAACCGAGGAACCTGGAGAGGAACCAGCCTCAACAGGGAATCCATCCAACCCTCATCTGGGTGATAACGGATAGCAGGGACTGATCTGCGGTCATACTGTGTGTTAGGAGGCTAGAAGTTCAATATAACAGATGATGTCTTTAAGTTAATATGGAGTCCAGTTCATTACTGGAGGCTCAGGAAGACTGGAGGAAATTCCAGTCTTGAACTATCGAGCAACTGCAGTCACATGTCCTCAGAGAACAGCTGTCAGCATCACCTGAGGTCAGGACAATCTCCATGGTAAAGTGGAACCGTCCCCAGTCACCACACGCATCCCAAACAGACCACATGGGCCATCCATGCAATGAGATCTCCAACCAGAAATGAAGACACTTAAATTATGACGGAACAAATATAGAATTGTTTATTTTTTACCCTATTGTCTTTTGTATTTTTTAAATATGCATCTACTGGAGAAACAATTTCCTTCGGGATTAATAAAGACTTATCTTATCTTATCTTTCTTATCTTATCTTATCTTATCTTATCTTATCTTATCTTATCTTATCTTATCTTAAGAATTGTGTGTGCAACAAAAGAAGTGTTAAACGAAGATGTTTTATATTTTCAATTGTCCAAAGTACTACATTTGGCTTTGATGACAGCTTGTCACACTCATGGCATTCTCTTATCAGATTCAGGAGTGACCATCAGTTTTCCTGTGCAAAGGAAGGGTGGGTAAAGAGTCAACAGCTCTATTAGAGCCACAGTACTACAACAGCTACTGTACAAATTCATACCATGGCAAGAACACTCAGTTAACTAAAGAGAAAAGGTCAGTCAATCTCAAGAATGTTCAATGTATCCCCTAAATGCAGTTATTAAAACAATCAAAAGCTAAAATAAAACTGCCTTTCATTAGGATCGCTCCAGGATAGGAAGGCCAAGAACTACCTCTGCTGCAGAGAATAAGAATGACCAGCCACAGAAACTGCAGATTTACAGAACCTCAGATTTAAGCCCACATACAGTAAATGCTTCTTGGAGTTCAAGTGGCAGACATATTTTATTATGGAGGATAAGGTGTAATGGTGTGGGGGTGCTTAGCTGATGACACTGTTGGTGACTTAGTCAAAATTGTGTGCACACTTAACCAGCATAGCTAACCCAGCAATTTGCAGCACCATGCCATCCTATATGATTTGAACTTAGTCAGACCATCATTTGTTTTCTAATAGGCAAATGACCCCAACCACACCTCTAGGTTATATAAAAGCTATCTGACCAATAAGGAGAGTGATGGAGAGCTGTATCAGAACGACCAATAACAATCACCTGATCTAAATTCGCCTGAGATGGTTTGAAGGGAACTTGGACCAGAGAGTGAAGGAAAAGCATCCAACCATTACTCAACACCTCTGGGAACTCCTTTAAGATTGTTAGAAAATCACTCTAGATCACCTAGATCAGACTAGATCAGGCTGACTGGAAGAATGCCAAGGGTGTGCAAAGCTCTCATCAAAGCAAAAGGTGATTATTCTGAAGAATCAAAAATAAAAAACAAATTCTGGGTTATTTAAAGCGTTTTTTGATGGCTACATATTGGTATTAATATGTAATGTTGAAAACAATAAAAAAACATTGAAAACAAGAAAAAAAAAACAATTAGATAAGAAAAAATAAATAAGAAAAAACATTGAATAAGAAGGTACAAACTGATACAATGTTATATTAGGTAAAATATAGATTTTTTCATACAACAATTATTATCCATTTTATTACATAACAATTCTATATGATCAATATTATAAAATCATTATTTATTATCAAAACTATTTTAAGCTTAAAAGGTCAGATAATGTTACTTATTTTAGTTATCTGCCAGCAGAATTAAACACCTGCAAATGTAAAATTGCAACAAATGTCTAGAAATACTCATATTTACTGTAATTCTGGGTAATATTCAAATTTTTATCCATAACAATAATCATAATCATCCCAGTTATCTGTGCATATGGTCCTAGTGAAATAAGGAGTCAGGATATGTTTATGTCCATGCGCTCCAATGCAAACAGTAATCACACAGACATTTCACAACGCACAAGGTTCTTTAGGGTATCACTCCATCTTCACACATAGACCTGTCTTTGCACTCATAGGAAAAGTTAATCGAAACCAGGACAGTGGAGAGAGATTTCCCCTTAGCCACCTTTCATGTGTAAAACCGTTCCCTGTGGCTGAGACAAGTAAGAGAACATTAACTATTGGCTGATCTTCCAGTCACTTATCACATATTTGTTCTCACTCCACTGGGTTGCATAATTGAAAGTGCTTTTGCATGGAGACACAGCCAGAACTGGCATATCAATGTCAAAATTATTTCAAGGTCATATATTGTTTTGTTAAAAAGTGTGTATTCCTTAACAGCTTATATTGATAAGATGCCTTTTGTCAAAGGTATTGAGTTAAGCCTTTATGAAAAGATTAATTTTCCAGATTTGGTTCCCAAGAAACCTTTAACCTACATAGTTGTATGAAACATTCATTAAAAGTTTACATAAGGCAGCTGACAAGTTCCACTTGGCTTTTCCTGCCACAGATTTCATACAGATAAATCATTATAATTATAATAATATTCCTGTTCTACAGTTGCCTGAAAGGTGAAAGGTCCTTGTAAAAAAAAGAAAAAAGCAAAAAGAATGAAGTCCTTATAGTTTAAACATTTTATTATCTAAAACAGTTACCAAAACCTGCAATGTGCTCAAGGTAACCAAACAGGATGAGTAACTGAATGCTTTATTATTCAGCTAACGTTTTGTTTAGCATTGCAGCTGTTCATTTAGCATTGCAGGTTTTCATTAATCATACATTTTAATGTTGTCAAAAATGTTATTTAAATGATGTTTACAAACTGCTGGGCAGGAGACACCCCTGTGCAGAAATAATTACATTATTAATTCTACATATACGTTAACAAGTAGCTAATATCAGCATATGCAGCTTATAGAGTACAAATTACAAAACTCAAAAATATAAATAAATTCACTTTGATTATTTATTTATTTATCAATTTCATTACAGTTTACCTGTTTGTGACAATTAAATAATAAAAAAATGCTACATAAAGCTATTTTTAAATGGCTCTTTTTATTGTCAACTCTCAGAAGTGATTAATTACTGTTTACATGTTTGATAAAGCATAACCTTTATTATCAATTATGAGTTTAGCACTGCATACATATTAAGTGGTTTAGATAGATATTTTCCAGGTAGATCTAGATTTCTTTGCAAAAGTGGGCATAACCTTTTTAAGAACTGGCATATGTTCTGATTGCAAGTGTTAGTAGAGTAACTCTTTCTCTATACAAAAGGTGCTACTCAACATAGTCTCAACCACAAGCCATGCATTTACTTTTGATCTTGGAAACTCCCCTTTGTCACAGATGGTCTCCCAATGCACACCACTGACAAGAGTAATGTGCGCAGATTGAAGAAGAAATGCAAAGAAGAGGAAACCAGCATTGAAGACAAACCAAGCAGTGGGAGACCATCAAGTGCAATAAAGGGGATTTTCAAAGAGGATTTGAGAGTTGGCTCAAATACATTGCTTGTGATAGATTATACTTTTGTATAGAAAAATTGTTACTCCACCAGCATTTGCAATTGAAACAACTTATGTCTGTCGGCAAAAAAAAAAAAAAAGCCAATTTTTACATTAGTTCCGGTGCAATACAGCTCGCTTATAATAATAATAATAATAATAATAATAATAATAATAATTATTATTATTATTATTATTTTTTAAGCCTTGTCATGAAGCATAGCCAAAACTGTCCACCCAAAGTATTTAATATACACATTTTTTCAAGGGTAAAAGTTTCCTGGCTATGAAGATAAAGTGCAGTCCTGCGTCCCTTTTCACCCTCGGTGCAGATAAACCCTGAACTCTATATGCAAAACTGAACGCGGTGACACATCACTAGGTGCTGCCAGGTTTTACTGCACAATAAATAAATCCTGAACAAGGCCTTTCAGAGAACACTCACCATATAACTTCTACCGTGCTAGAGAAGAGAGTGCAAATGACATTTTAGTCCTTTGAGCATTGCTTTTTTCCCGTCTTAAGAAGAGTAAAATGGGTACATTTAAGAAATTTTGGAGACTAACATAATTTTATGGGTAATAAGAGATTCACCCTACAGTATGTCTTAGTCTCTAGTGATGTAAGCCTTATGCACAAAGTGTTATATTGTCACCATGGTTTGCTGATATTCCATGTAATTACACAAGTATGATGATTTATTAGTGCTGAATTTCAATCTTCTAAAGTGATGTTCAACAAACAGAAGTCATAGAAGTTTACAAAAAGGGAATTTATAGGTGTTATGAGAAATCAATCAAGGTCAAGGAAATGTGTAATTAATATGGTGGTATGAAAGATTACCTCCAGCGCTCTCTGTAGCGTGCCCCCTCCCTGACGCTGCCTCGTTATTTATCTGCTCTGTCACACTGTTGTTGTGATTATGGATGTCATACAGCAATAAACCCCTCTGGGATCAATATTCCTTAAATTAAAGCAAAAAGTGAATTTCCTCAGCTGGCCACACTCATGGGTGGCGGGAGTTACCCTACTGAATTATTATAAATTTATCCTACAAACCAGACACAGGCGGACATCAAAAGTAATTCTGTGAGACTCTTAATGTCCACCTTTGAGTGATAAAATATAGAGGAGATGCTAAATTAAATCAATCCATTATGTGTAAAAAATCTTCTGCAGTTGCACAGTTCAACAAAAGTTAAACAATCCTTTTTATAATTACATTGAGCCCATTTATTCCATACTTAATAACTCATGCTTTGAGTAAGTATGAACTTGCATTGCTTACTTCAAAAATCTTATCAGAAGAAACAATACATTTTACAGTCTGAACTACTTAAGGTGCAGAAAGTGGACTGTACTGTGTTGAAGTTGAGGATCTGTTTGTGGATCCTACTTTACCACTTTCTTAAAATCAATAGTCCATTAGTTTGGGAACAGCACAAGCTTTATCCGTGTGCTTAGCGTCAGTGCAATCACTGTGGCTTTGCATTCAGGATGTACTGTAAATACATTCCTGTGAAAGAGAAGCAAATGCTAAAAATTCTGGGTTGTCAATTCAAATTAGGAAGCCCTGATTCCTCAAGGAAGATAAGTCTGTCATCCAACATGCATATAGTAGACTTGATTGCATTGTGGGAAATGGAGAGAACAAGAATGATCAAAAGCAATTACACTTTCTGAAGAATATTGCAGTGATTAATTGCCAGGAAACTACAAAAACTATCCATGCTGACATCCAGTTCCTACCTCACACTCCCATCTCCGGAGATGGACAGGTCTTCTTAAGGCTTTTATAAGAGTTCTCTGAATCGATTTGTAATTAATTTAAGCGAACAAGAAATATGACAGAGGTGAGAGTTTATCACCTTGTGCTGACATGCCTCTTTATCTCAGCAAAGCAATTTTTGTACACAGTCGATTTAAATCTCAGACATAACTGTTTTGAATTATTTCTCTAACACCCAGTATACAATGAAGCAGATTAACATTGGTTACTTGGCACAGGATTTCTGCAGGATGCCCTTCCTCCCATATTTATCCACGCTTGGCACTAAGGTTGTCTTGCTTCCAGTGGATAGGTTTGAGGCATCGGTACTGGTGGCTCAGGCTTCTCATCTGCCATGTCAAAAAGCCTGGGTTGTATTCCCAGCCAGTGCTTTATGTCATGAAGGGCATCTGGCATAAAACCTGCACCAAGTCAGAATGTGTGGATTATATGGTCTGCTGTGACAACCTCTTATGAAGAGTAACCAACAGAACAACAACAACAACAACAACAACAACAACAACAACAACAACATACAACGGTGCAGATATTAAAGCATTCTCCTCAGATTTGAGTAGACAAAACAAGCAAGCATGCTTTTGTACAGTTTGAAATGTGCTAGATTATATAGTATGTACTGATATTAATGTAAAGACTTTCCTGACTGACATTGTGACACTGATTGGTTATGACATTTGAGACACACAACCTGAGATCTTGTACAAGCTCAAATTGAAAAAGTACAATTTGATTTCTCTTATTGCTTTGACAAATCCTGGGGACATGACCGTCATGTGTCAAAACTGTCATGATGGGTAAAGCGTGTTAAGTTTTATTGTAGCCTAGACATAAAATACTATATGTTTTAAAACCAATGGCGCAGACATATAGTGCCGCTTTCTTTTAGTGTTTTCTTTTTTGTGTTTTTTTGTGAGCTTATAAGGGTTTTGGCTGCAGATAAGTTGTATGTTTTATCAGTCAATGGTGTTATTAAGTTTGTAAGGTCCCATTGAAGGGGGAAAAAATGCATAGTTTTGGAATGTTTTACCAGGAAAGTTGAAATTAATATATTCTTATAAGGTTAAAGGGCTATTTGTAAAACTATATGGTAATTTTATAGTGCATGTAATCATGCAGATACAAGTCAAAAGCTTCAGTTAATGTTCACAAAAAAGATCAGAATAAGAAGAAAATGTAATCTTAGTGACTTTCTCCACTTGGTGACTTTTGGTTCTTACTGCTGGATGGGTTGGTTTGAGTGTTTTAGAAATTGTTAATTTTCTGGGATTGTTATACAATCAAAACAATTTATACAGAATGATGTGAAAACAACAACAGAATGCCACATTGGGTTTTATTCTTGTTGGCCAAAAACAAGAGTCTGAGGGTAGGGCAGGCACAGGCTTTTCAAAATAGGATGCTGAAAATGTGCTGAATCATGTCTAGTTTATTTTCAATTTTCTAAGCTTCAGACATTTTGTTGAATTCAGTTTTTTTTACGCTGTATTGTCACAAAGTTGTTATCTACCTCAATGTTTAATCTGTTGAGTATTCAGAGATGTTTTTCTGCTCATTTGTAAAGACTAGTTATTGAACTCCATGAACTCTCCTTTTTTTTGCCTGTGGACTTCCTTCTGTCCTCCTGCAGGACCGTTGACTGTGTGTTATGAACATCAACAAGGATTCTGGTGTACTGTAGATTTCTCATGTGAAAACAGCAAAAACAAGAACAATGAATTATTAATTCGTCATGACTTCACTTTACCCTAGTCACAGTTGTCATGAATGCAGAGTCTATTCCATAAACAATAGAGTAGGTGGGAAGACACTCTGACTATAAAAGCCAAAAGTT
The DNA here is from genome assembly GCA_011419295.1 of Clarias macrocephalus. NCBI lineage: Eukaryota > Metazoa > Chordata > Actinopteri > Siluriformes > Clariidae > Clarias > Clarias macrocephalus. Next base: position 124,615 of record JAAGKR010000853.1, on the reverse strand, counting down.
ATTAGGTCAAATTAAATGAACAAAGGTATCTCTGGCAACATGGTGGCTTATTATTTAGCACTGTCACCTCACACCTCCAGGATGGACATTTGAATCTTGTGGAGGACACTGTGTGAGTGGAATTTCAAACTACACAGGATAAGCGGTACGGAAAATGGCAGGATGAATGGAAGACGTTCTATTGTTTCTGTAGATTTATTAGTTTATTAGGTGAGGCACCATACATTGCTTTAGGTCTTATAACCCGCTCACTCACTCTCACAGTCATCGTCTATACTGTTTATACGGCTACTCCTGTATACAGGGTTGTGTGGGGCCTGGAGCCTATCCCAGGAGACGTAGGGCACGAGGCAGGATACACCCTGGACAGGGTGCCAATCCATCGCAGGGCACACACATACAGTACACACACTCACACAGTATGGGCAGGAAATCCGCCAAGCCTGGGGAGAACATGAAAACATACAGAGGCTAGAATTGAACCTGGCTGGGAATCAAACCTGGTCCCTGGAGGTGCAAGGCGACAGTGCTAACCAATAAGCCACAGTGCTGCCAGTCTTCTTACTACTTCTATGTTATTTGTATTTTAATGTAAAGAACTTGTTTCTAATGTTATGAAACAATATTCTGCTCACTCAGACCTCAATGCTCTTTGTGGAAGTTCATTCCACAGAATTCCTTTCTTTTCTCAGATCATAAAGAACAAACACTATTAAGGATATCAATCAATACAAGGACATAAAGGCCATTATTGCTCTCCAACACAAAACAGATTTATGCATCCTTCTACTGACACATAATTCATTTATTTCATACATCAAATTAAAGAATGACATATAGAAGGGTGGGAAAGTGTGTATAAAAAGTGTTTTAAAAACTACTGATTCAAGTAAAAGTGACTCAGTAATACAGTAAGGAAGGGATTTAACTTGATTAAAGTAATGTAAGCATAATAATATTGCGTTTATAGGAAATTATTTGGAATGTCACATCCAAGTGGCCATAATAGTGCTGTTGTTGAATTTTGGCAAAAATAAAAATAATTTTTAAAACTACATCTGGTTTTAACCAGTATGTGGCATGAACTTTAACCCTATTTTTTTTAGGCGGGGTGGGTGTAAATCGCTGATAGCGGCCATGTGGCTATTCTCACCAGGGTGCAAATACACACTCTGTTAAAAAAAAAAATAGCCTACTTTCACCACAAAGCCGTAGAATAGCTTTTATTTACTTTCTAATCCTGCCTATGATTTCTGCAGTGATAATGTCGGACAATTTGGGGTGAATATGGAGCCAGTTTGACATACACAGCTGTGAAAATGTTACAAAAAAAACATCAGTCTGTTTACAGGTGAAATTTCATGGTGGTGTTGATATGTTGACTTGACAACCTTATAACATGGTTTTATGTCAGACTGCAGTGCCAGAGGACAGCCGCAGAGATTTTGTGTGTCTGTTTTAAGCAAACTGAATTCAGCACCTGAAAGCCCTGATAATTAGCTGATGAGGTGAATCAAGTGGTAAATGAGGTAGAAAACTAAAATGTGCAGTGCTGTGGCTCTTTAGAGCCGGACAAAAAAAAAACAAAGAAAGCAGTTGTTGTTCTAAACCAGCGGGTAGACACATGCGCTAATTAAAGCCTTGGACAGGAAACATTCTCAATGCCTATACATGAAATAGATACCAGGTATATGAATAAATAGAAAACAAAAGCGCTATAGCACTGAAAAGGGTTCATTTATTTTAGAATACCTATCAGCATCTATAAAGGATTATGTAGCACATTACAAGCGCCAACAATGATTGGTGCATTTCAGGAGAGTGGGAGAAATATGACAGCATCCATCAGAAGCTAGGCAGGCAGGCAGAAGAAGCAAGTGTAAGAGAGAGTCTGCCAAGGACGTTTTAGTGTGCTGCCAGGCTTCAATGATGTACGAACCTAGCAATAAACCAAAATCCACAAAATGTGTTCTTCTCTACTGTAGTCTGAACTCAGACTAACAAGAATTTGCATCGACTTTCAGAACAATGCATGGTTATAATGGATTATAGCACATGAACACAGGATAACTATGTTATAGCACTCCACCACAGAAAATAAACCCTCATTATTTGATTTCAAAGTTTACCCTGTTGCTCTGTTCATATCGTAGTAATAAACAGATTATTGGGTCTGACAAACAGAGGCCAAAATAACCAACTTGTCTGGTGGCTTATGAGGTTTACTGATGAGTCAGGATCTTTCGGATCTTTGAGGCTTTTAATAGGTGAATGCTTTCAAGATCCAGACAATATTACCACTCTTGCAAGATATAAGCTTGTGTGAAAATTTTTTACTTTAAACTGTGTCTATTGAGCATCATGACAGGAAGGATCTGCCCCCATTTCAGCTTGTTGAATTACTATATGATATATGATATGTAGTATGTGAGGAAATCATTAAGTATCAGGGAATTGATGAACAGACACAGAAGACACAATAACATGAATTTGATTTTAAAAAATGCAAATGCAATGCAAAGTACAATTTCTTGAAACAATTTCAGCCACTGTTCAGCAAAAAAAAAAAAAATCACAGGTCAAATTAATGTAAGAAAACAGTCTGCTGTAGACAAGCTGCCACTGAGCTAATTGGTAGCTGAGTGAACTCATTGTCTGAGCTCAGATAATTGAAGTGAGTATTTACATTTACATTTTTAGGCATTTGGCAAATGCCTTTATCTAGGTATAATTTCTCCATTAATAAATACATCCTGATACTGGTTCACTAGCTCACACACTGAGCTATCCATTCAGCCATCCATCCATCTAGGAACCTCCGTAGAGACTGTGGAGGTCAATGGTAATTACAAATGAACTTACTCCCATTTTACAACCCTGGTGGGACCTCTGGTCAACATTCATCTACAACGAGCAATTTGGGAACACCAATTAGCCTAATCTGATGTCTTTGCAATGTGGGAGGAAACCACCAGAGTACCCAGAGGAAACCCACCAAGCCTGGGGAAAAACATGCAAACTCTACGCATGCAGACAAACAGAATTGGAATTTGATTTTGAATTTGAATCAAACCCGAATCCTGGAGATGCAAGGTAACAGTGCTAACCACTAAGTCACTATGGCACCTTTTCCTTCTCTATTAGCAGAGGTGGAAAGAGTACTAAAATTTTGTACTCAAGTAAAAGTACTGTTACTTGAGTGAATTTTTATTGAAGTACAAGTAAAGTTACCATTATAAAAATCTACTCAATTAAAAGTAAAAAGCAGCTCATAAAAATGTATTATTTAGAGTAAACGCTACTGAGTAACTTTTTTTTTTTTTTTTTTAACAGCGGGGGTGGGATGAGGCATTCTAGCGTAGTTCAAAAAAGATGAGAAGATATAAATCTCAAACTAGTTGTTTTTAACTGAAGGAACACCTTTGTATAATAAAGCTGTTGTCTTTCTTGTGCTTGAAAATCAAAGTCGTCACTTAAATATGGCGTTACGTCCCAGTTTAGGGTTGGGTCGTACAGCAAAAGAATGGGTCAGGGTTTTATTTTAAACTGTATGGAAATGGTGGTATATGGCAGAAAGAACTAGATCCAGTCATTAACTGATGAAATAATGAGGTTTGTATTGCTTTACAAAAACACACACACACACACACACAAACAGGAGGAGGATCAGATTCAGGGTGGACCCAGGCCAAAATAATAAACTAAATGGTATTTATATTTAGTAGCTAGATTACCTGCCAAAAAAAAAAAAAAAAAAAAAAAAAAAAATAAAGGTACCTTCCCTGACTCCCTAAACCAAAAACAGTGAATAAATTCCCTCTTCCCAAAAATAAATGGCAGCCATGCCCCTACTACTGGTGAGTGCACAAACATTCAGTGAAATTATCTACAAATATATACAAAGACCAACCAAAGCAATAATCAAAGTCAATGG